>JAQIXI010001629.1:0-12873 GCA_034700165.1 Galumnidae sp. Gr-Ori-00277 | reverse complement strand
ATTGAGAGAGAGAGAGAGAGAGTGAGAGAGAGAGAGATGAATTTCTTAAATTCATTAGATCAATAAGAGTACTATGTTATGAATTAATGTTAATTGAAATAATATTTATTTTAAATAAATTACCTAGTTTAATAAATTCTTGTAAATCGAACATGACTTGAATATAAAAATTCGGGTTTTTTGTGCTTTTGAGAGAAAACTATTAAAATGTTTAATAAATAATGTACTTTACCGAATAATAATTTAACAAATACATTTTAAATACAGTATGGAAGTTATATGCTTATACCAAACCGATAAGATAGCAGCAGCTTAAGGATTATAGAGATAACTATAAACAAGAAAAACAAGCACGTGCAGTTAATTCTCTTTAGATTTCATTCATTGTATACTATTAATATCTTAATAAATAATAATGATCAATAATTAATGCCTTGCTAATTGCTAAAATGGGTTAATATTAAATATTTTCATTGGGTGTATAAAAATTAATATTTTTTAAAGAATAATTTTTCCAACAAAAGTAGAGAATAAAATTATAAGCAATCAAATATGATATATTAGAAACCACGATCAATGTTCCTTATTTGAGGAAAATTGTTGTCAAATATTTTAATTATTTTCCAATCCTTTAACAAATTTTATATTATAGACTAATATAAAATTATGATAAAAATTTAAAAGATATTCAGATTTGAAATTAATTGTGAAAATTGTTTCATTAAATATCGTTTTCTAAGAAATTATATCTTAAATAGACTTTGATATCATTTTATAAATATTTATTAAACATTTTAGCACGCTCCTTTATATATTTTGATTTTTATCTTTATTAAATTATACATATACATTTTTTACATGCATCTATATTTTCGCTGATTTCAATGTCAAAAATAAATTATATAAAAAATAATTTAATTAAAGAGTAATTTAATAGTGACTCAAAATAAATTATTATATTCCAAAGTTTTTCACTACATTTACATTGTAAAGGTAGTATATAGAATCGTTTTTCCCCCGCCCGCCCACCCGCCCAGGGATAACGTAAAAATCTATTCAAGTGGGAAAATTGATCAAACAATTTCATTCTAATGCTAAAAACCTTGACAAATCTAATGCTTTTCTATAGACGCTAATGTAAATGTTTAAATTCCTAGGGGGTATTCCAGAAACATCCCTATTCACCATCTCTGAATTAAAGACTTGCTTTGTTTTTCAAAAAATAAATATATTAATAAATTTTTAATTAATAATTTTTAATAAAAAAAATTGAGAAAAACAAAGGTTCGATTATATTCATTAAGAGTTGTAAAGAAATCAAATTAAAATTTTAACAAATATATTGTCATTTAAAATGATATTTAAGAATATTTTTCTAATTGTTTTAATTATTTGTTTCAATAAATTAAAGGCAAATGAAGAAGAAGAAAGTTATAAATGGTTGGATGAAATATACCTCGATCAATTTTACTTATTCAAGTGGTCAACGGATTCAATTAAAAAAGAGTTAATAATAAGACTTGAAGTGCAAACCAAAGGGTGGGTTAGTTTTGGATTTTCTAAACATGGCAGAATGAATGAGATGGACATGGTCATTGGTTGGGTGGATGATGAAGGAGTTTCATTTTTCAATGTATAAATTTTCATCCTCCAATGTTATCTTGTCCATTTAAGAAAAATCCTATTTTTTAAAAGGATTATTGGGTGGACGAGTCATTTAAGACATCACTGGACAGGTCTCAGGACTGGAACCTATTGTCGGCTTCAGAGAACTCTACGCATACGGTTCTCGAGTTTAGGCGAAAATATGTGACGTGTGATGACGTCAATGATCTCCAGATTTATGAAAATGAATACGAGATCTCAAACATTGTATTCGCGTATAGTTTTGAAGACCCGACAGATGGCACTCAAACAATAGGCGAGTCCTCCAAAAGAGGTCTCTTTCATCGAAATCTCTTTACTCCCGATATTCCATTCAAACCAAAAGAAAAGGACATCGAAATCATTGATTACAAAACAAATGTAAACCGAATTTATATATTATTTTTTTATAATAGAGTATTATTTTTGAGGTGACCTTGCCACCTAAGCAATTAATCCCTGTTTGTGGGTTATACAAAATAGAAGATAATAAAGATCGTATGATTATCAAGGTAATTATGTCAATAGAATTTATGATTTGCATAATTCATAATAAGTCTTAGTTCCAACCTATTCTTTCTGAATATGTAAAAAATCATCATTTTGCCATGCTGAAATGTTCTACCAAATGGGGTGAAGAAAATTATGAGCAACACTTTAAAGGCAAACAATTCAACTGCCAAGATGCAAATGATCCGCTACGATATGCTACTTTACATTGTAGCAATTCTATTATGATGTCATCTATTCAAACTCGAGATCCATTTGTCTTTCCTGAAAATGTTGGCCTCCCTTTGGAAAGCATTTCATATGTTTTAATTATCGCCCATTTCTTGAATACACAAAATCATGAGCTGTCAATCAATCCTTCAATTAGATTATGGACAACAAGTAATTTATATATCGTTTTACAAAATTTCTTCAAAATAATATTATTTTATTCGAAAATATTAATTTTGTTCTAAATTAAGAACTTTATATAACTTATTAAAAATATTACAAAAATAATACAAAAAAAAACTCAACATTTCAAACTACACTCTTTCTCAATTGTAATTAACGGAACCGCAAATGATTAAAACGGCTCAATGCGAGCCTCCAATTGAGAACCATTTTAATCTTTTGCGGTGCCGTTCATTACAACTGAAAACGAGTGTAAATATATTTAAATAATATTAAATAATTTATAGAGTCTTTACAGTGTTTAATGTTTTACATGATTTTATTTTAATATCTATTATCTAATATTAATATCTAGTAATTTACCAAGTATGATATTTAACTAAAATTTTATTCTAATTCAGAACAAAATCGTCAATTTAAGGCTTCGATGTTTACATTTGGATTATCCAATGGCGAAGCATATTATAATAACTGGGGATTCATTGTTGCACCTAGGCAAACTTCTTTTAAAATTAATGGAATATCAAGTAGCTATTGTTTAGATTATCAAGTTAGTATTAATAAAAATAATTAAATACTGAGAATTATTTAAATAGAATGAAATGGATGACATCGGAATTTTTATTTTCACTATACTTTTTCATTCCCATAAAGGTAAGATTATATAATCCTAGAGTCTATATAACCAAGATAATGATTCAAAAATATTTATTTTCACAAAAATTACCTAGAAAACCTATTATTTATTTCTTTTAAAATTAAATAAACTTTTGAAGTTTTACAAGACTTTTTTTTAAAAACGTTTTATATATATAGCCATTCAAATGGAAAGCCGTCACTATAGGAATGACCAAATTCTTAATATATGGCATTTACACCAATATGACCACGATTATCAACCCTTTCGCACATTAAAAAGACCAATAAATTTTAGGAAAACCGACAAAATGTTAGTGACGTGTGAATACAACTCTTTGAATGAAACCAATGCTTATTCGGTTCGTAAAAAAAATATCGGATATTTTTTAATCAGAATATTTTTGTTTTTAAATTTTTTAGTCCCCTAAAGAGCATTGCATTTTGATATTTTATTATTACCCCAAATTGTACGAGGTAAATGAGCAAAAAGCAAGTATTTCATCAATTTCTTATTCAACAATGTTAAATATAACTGGCCTGGAACAAATTGATAAGTAAAACGTTGAAATTGTAATTAATTTTTTTAGAAATAATTTTCTTTTAAAATATTAAGTTTTGATGGAATTAAAAGCAAAACTATAATCCGAAAGCCTTCCGAACTAAACAACACTAAACTTATAAATTTCATAACTAGTGATGAATTTCGTAATAAAAATCCAAAAGTAGTGGAAATGAATCAACTTTTGGGAGATATGATTGAGTGCTGTGATATGATGAAGAACTCTAATGATAGTGTTAAACATTGCAAGAACATAGAGAAACCATCTGAATTATATCAAGGAATCATATCATGGGACAAACCCCAACCCTGTGTTGCAAAAGATTATTCAAAATATACTAATAACAGTCTAAAATCATCTAGGTCTCATTTGAAATTCTCATTTAAACTTCTATTAAATTCGGCGAAAATTGCCTTAAATGCTATTTTAATAAAATAAAACTATCTTGCTTTAAAATGGAACTATGAACTAGAAATATTTAAAAAATTAATCTGATAATTTTAAAATCTAAATAATTTAATTCTACAAAAGGTTAATCTCCTATTATTTTGTAAACATTTTTTTGTATGAATAAAATAATGGCATTAAAAAAATGTTGAGAACATTGAGAGCACAAGCACTAATTTTGATAATCTATTATATCATTTAAATTTTATAAATAGTATGAAAGTAAATTACAATTTTTTTAAAATTATATTAAGATATAAAAATATTTTATTTATTAAATTAATATTGTAGTGTTTGGCTAAACCGCGGCCAAACTTTTATAAAAACGTGGGGCTATTAAACTGAAATCATTAGTATTTAAAGTTTAAATTGAATAAAAGTTAATAATGGTTAGCGTTAGTGATGAACGTGTCTGCCAGAAGGGCGTTCATATGATTATAAGGTTGGGCAGGCCTTTGATTGCGAGCTGATTAACTTAAGCCCTGTTTCAATAATAGAAACTTCAATTTATAATTAAAAGTGTTTTAATTAAGATATTTATAATGGTTTATTAAATTAATTAATTAATGAGAAATAATAGCAAATTAAGTTATCCTTTAATTGTTTCGATACTTTTCTTCGTCGAATAAAACTGTTTATACCATTTCCTGAAGAGTTTAATTGAATGTTCATTCTTGGTCAAATATGGATGCTCTCGATAAATTTTATTGTCCCAGATAAGAACATCATCGAATATCTGATTAAAACAAATATATTACTCATTATCTAATAAAACGAATACTAACCAATCCATCACCAAATATAATAATAAACCAGGTCCATAAAAATGATGATAAACTACCAGGACGTCGATAAAATTGTATCTCCATAGTAATTTCATTTGGAGAGCTTGAAATAATGGCGACGTAATATCGGAATATGACTTTCCCAAAATTATCAATAGATGTAGATGAATTTGCCACGCTGAACAAACTAGATAGTTTACTTTGGAAAATTTTATACGTTCCAAGGTAAACTTCAGTGACCACAACATTATGACATAAATGTTCTTTAGATGATGGAAGCCATGAATTTTTCATTTGGAACAGGATTTTATTAAAAAATGATTTTTTAAATATAAACTTTGTTTGATCCAGTTGAATTATCTTGCAATTTTTCATTAAGGTCACAAAATGTATAAATGGAACATGTGTAAAATCGGCCGAGTTTTCAACTACGTCCTATTAATATAAACGGTATTTTATAAAAGAGTATAATATTTATGAATGTATTGTTAACCATTTGTTTAATGCTATTCATTTTATAATAAGTAAAGATTATCATGAGCAAAATCATGAATTTATTCTTTAAATAAAAAATCATTCATATATTCTACATGGTTAACATATAGTCAAAGCGTTTATTGGATGCGGGTAACTTTATCTCATATCTTCTGTAATAAATAGTGGTTGGTCTTGAGACTAAAATCAAGTCCCGGGTCTCGATGAGGAATTCCCGGTCGAGATCGAGAGTTGACTCGTGTCTCGAAATTATTTAAAACTTATACTTAAATAAATAACTTTTATTTTAAAATAAGATATTTGAGAAAATACTTACTCATTTGAAAAATATATACCAGCTATTATAAAAATATTTAATTTTCATAAAATATGAACAAACCAAATTTGAAATTAAAATATAATTTAATTGTTACAGGACATATGAGATAAAGTTACCCGCATCTAATAAACGATTAGAATGTTAAAATTATAAAAACATTTTGATAATGCTATTGCTCATGCTAAAGCAAAGATATTAAACTTTTTTGATTTATCTATATGTATCAATATTTATAAGTTTTATAAAAATTTTATTAAATATAAATATTACCTGTATATGAACATTTGATCTAACACGCTTTCGGCTAACGTAGACAAACTGATTGTTTTCGATGTCTTCAATGGAGTCTACAAACCAATTGGGTTTCTCTCCCTTCGAGTGATTCCATACGAATATAAAACCGTTGACTTCAATACTTTCCCAAACTTTTATCTCAGCCTTCGGTGTATTCGTTGCTTAAAATTAAAAAAAACAAAATCCAAATTAAAAGTCTTTCATAAATAAGTTTGCAAGGTAGTTCTTTTAAATTTGTAGAATTTCTAAATAATGATTTAAGGAAAATATTTAAAGATTAGAAATATTAAAGCAAAAAAACTAAGTAATCAAAAGTTTTTATATTTATTTATACTTTTAATTTGATTTATGTAAGTATTAATAAAATAATAAAAATAATAATAAAAATTAATAAAAATTACAGTAGTTTTTCAATATAAATCTTACAAGGAAAGTTCTCGTAACGGCTGATGGAATTCAGTAAAACGAGTAGCAAGGCTAAAATCTTTAAGACACCCTGATTCCGAATCTTTAATTAAAATTGGCTTATGGCCAATCTAAAGGCCAAAATACCTTGGTTAAAATTTTTGAAAGATTTTTAAAAAAGCTTTTAGAAAGTACGACAAATATCATTATTCAATATGTATTAGTAAAGATAATTTTAAGTGAAATCTCTATGGATTTTATATGAATTTATTCATTAGTTGAAAATTATTTTACAATTTTCATTAGTATTAAATATTGCTAATTATCTTGCTAAAGTTTAATTTTTATCTTTCTTTTTGAAAGCTTTTTGAAGAATCTATCAAAGATTATTCATGAAAATTAATCGAGTCAATAAAACTCTTTGAAAAAGTTTTAATCTTGGTAAAAATGTAATTGCTTATTTGAATTTATATCTTGGTAAATACATATACTTGATCAGTGCATTTAGTATGATTAACAAAATATTTCATCCCCTGTGGCTAAAATCTCAGCCCTGTTTTGAAGAAATATTTACATAAATTTCTACAAATATATTTTTCAATGATTTTTACTTTAATGACTTATTTTTAAATTTTGTCTAAAGATATTACTTATATCAAAATAATATAAGAGCCATAATAATTTGGATTTTTCTAAAAAGGTTAGCTTTAATCCAACTCAAAGACCCCGAGGTATAGAGAGCAGTAATTCCAAAAGAACATTTCTAATAACTCTTTATCTAGAAATAGTATTTCTGTTTTATTTTATTTATAAAATGTTTTGTAAGGAATTTTTTCTTATTACTTACCTTCAATTCCGGGAACGGTAATACAGTTGCCCTCATTATTGAAAGTCCAGCCATGAAATGGACATTTGATATCTTCCCCGACAACAGTACCGCCGACTCCAATGTTTGCCCCCAAATGAGGACAATAGGCGTCCAAAACATATACTTTACCAGAACTTCCTCTATAGAGAACTAAATCATTCCCGAAACCAAATATTGGCTTTACTTGACTTTTATTCAAATCCATTGACGCCATTACTGGTAACCATCCGTTGGGATAAAGTGGAGGACAATTTTTGAAACGGTTTTCAGCAATATATCTCTCGATTTTGTTTTGTTCGTTAAAATAGATTTTAAATATAAAATAAATGAATAAAATTAATGTCAAAAAAATTGAAAAATCCATTATTTTCTATAAATATTTGTTTCAATTTTATTTAGAAAAATAAATTTAACTATTTTATAAAAAAAATGCTTCCAATAGACTCTAGACAGAAAATGGCCAAGTTTTATTGAGAAATGAACATTTAATAAAATTTAAATTTATGTTAATTTAAATATGGTCAATTAAAGAGACAGTGATGCCTTATTGCGTATTTTCAAGGTTGGAGAAATGCATGAGAGAAAATTTGAAATTTTATTAAATTTTAATAATTAATTATTGTTTTATATTGTGAAAAAGGTTATAAAATTTTTATTAATAAATTACGTTTGTCATTTTTTTTAAATTACTACTAATTAAATTTGTAGATACATTGAAAATTCACATTATTTAATAGCTTACTGTATTCATATTGTTGAATAATATGAGACCAATATATTGAATTTTTAATTGTTATAAAATCAGGCATGATAAAAAAAATCTTGATCTTCATTGGGTAAACCCCCTGAGAGCTTAAATTCTCGATAGACCTATTGTCTATTAACGTAAAATTCATGGTTAAAAACCTAAGGGGTATTACTCCAATTTTGCGTTTCAGGGGGTATTTCGGAATATCCCCCTACTACCCATCTCAGATAATAAATTTTTATTTCCTTATTAGATTTAAATATGTAAGAAATAACCTTGATTAATTTGAAATGTAATCCTTTATTTGAAAATTTTTTTAGAAACCAAAGTTTTATTTAGAAAATATTCCCTAAAATAATTATAGGATTTAATAAAAATTAAATTTTTAAGACATTATTTATTGAAAATTTTACAATATATTTATCCAGGAAGTAAAAAAGCAATATTGATTTAAAAAACTTTTGTTAAATTAAATTTTTATATAAATTTTTTAATTTGAGTCATCCCTAAATGACTTATCTCATCAATCAACACTTCTTTTATTACATGAGTTTATAAATTCTGGTTTAATAAGGAAAAAAACTTATACCGTATAAAGAACATGCTAAAATTTTATTATTTTATTTTAAATATCTATTTATTTATTTATATTTAATTCTATTATTGGGTATAATTTCTTGACAAAACGTTATTCATTAAAATAGTCATTAAATTTATTTTCTAAACTTTGAAACGGGGGACAAATATATTATTCATCATGGTTATATCATAGTTTTTAATATTAAAGTTTTGTATAATGTAGCGTCATTTATTTGGTACATGTTTTGAGTACATTTTGTTCGTACGCTATGTGACATGTGCAAGATAATTAAACTTAATCTTATATGTCATTTTATGTGTAAAGAAAACAATTATTAAAAACGAAATAAAACTCTCTGTTAAAGGTTATCTTGTTAAAATATATGTTCTGTTTTATTTGAGAATATCCATTGGTCAATAAATGCACTTGGTCAGTGAATTCAGAAACCATAAAAAAATATTTCATAAATATTTCATTTGTACTCTATAATCTCTTAAATTGTAAAATGTTTGTCCTAGGATAAAAGAATATAATTTTAAAATGCCTATCCTTGGTTATAATTTAACTAAAAAAATGAAAATAATTACAAAATATTGAAATAATCAAATAATAATTATATTTCCTTAAAAAGTATTAAAAACTATCTCAATATCATTTCAAATTAATATAATTCAAACATGCGCATATAAAAAATATTCTTGAGCATTTATGTATTTTTTATATCATCACCATTTTTAATTAAAATTTTCCATTTTTTATACATTTTGTGTTTTTAATTATAATTTATTAAAAAGTATTTTATTTTAATTCCTTTAACTATTGTTTGCAAAAATGTGGTCAATATTTTTGTTAATTATTTTATTAATAATAACTTTAAATATTGTTTCGACATTTCTTCACTTGACCAAGATCATAAGTAAAGACCATTTTATCAGTGAATTCTCAATTCTTAAAAACATCAGTTTATTTTTAAACCCCAAACGATCAGACAAGCATCAAGACAATAAGAAGTTTCATGATCCAGCACAATTATTCAGTGGAACTCTTGTATTAACACAATTCTTTATAATATTTACAAACCATATAATAATGATAACTTTGCTGGATAAAGTATATGAAATAACAAGATCTGATTTTATTCGAAATCAATTTTTCATTTATACTTATTTAAATATAACAAAAAGTGGACTTTCCTTTATTTTTCTTATGAATGGGTATACATCTGGTAAATGGTTCTTTCGTAAACTTAAAGAGAGTCCACAGCAATGGATGCCTAAACTAATTGCAAGATTCTATTTGGAACGCTATCTATTAATAGCGCCCATATTTTATCTCTTTATGTTTTCAGTCATATTTTCCACAAAATTTATTCCAAACGATATATTAATTGAAAAGAATTTGACAAATATTTGTTCGGATGCTATAATTCCTCACCTCATCTTTATATGGAATTTTGTTGACACAAAAGAGCCGGTTTGTTTAAATTAATGTTGTTTAAAAAGAAATTTTCTTTCTATTGAGAAACTTTCTGGAAACTTTCTTTATGAACCCATTATATTAATAATATACTGAAATATTTTCAAAATATTTCTCAAAAAATTTAATGATTCTCTCCATAGGATGAGAAATATTTCATAGAGTAATTTTACAAAAAAAATTCTTTTAAACAATTCTATTATAACTTTGACTAGAGTATATTCCATAAATGTTTATAAGTAACCGATTTGCAGGTCTAGTTGCATCTATTTAATATAGGATAATCTAGTAAATATTAATGATAATTTTCCTAATTAGTGTTTTGGTCATCTTTGGCAGACACCTGTTTTAATGCAATTGATTTTAATTACACCACTACTAATAATAGCTTATAAAAGGTATAAAACAAATTTCACCCTGGTGATTTTATTTCCTTAATTTTTCCAAATAGAAATTTATTCATGGGAATATTCCTAGCTGAAATAATAAATAAAATTGCTATGTATTTAACTTTTACTACATTTTATTCAAACGAATGCACATATAATTCAGTTTTCGAATCAATAAATGAAAACAGTCTCATAAAAGTCCCGTTTTTTGCTTTACTGTGAGTACAATTTATAAAAATTACTAGGACAAATAATAATCATTTATTTATGCATTTAGCAACAATATTGTAACGTAAGTAATAAACATTGATACAAGATTATATATTAGTAAGGTTTGAATAATAAACGAGAAAAATTTGGCAATTATTATATTATTTTACTTTTATAATGAAAAAATATTTATATAAATACTAGGAAAAAATTATATACAAATTTTTATTGAAAATTTATTTGATTTTACCAAAATTGAGCAAAGCATTATTTTAAAGCACTCAACTATAAAAGTTACAAAAAAAATTTAAATTGATAGATTTTCGGTAAAAATTAGGAATTTATTTATTTGTTAATTATTAACAAGAATAAATCTAATTGGTTTTTTTAGAATATTAAAAAATTTAACAGATGTACATTTGTGAGTATTAAATAGATAATTCAATTGAAAAATTACTATTATGTATTATGCCAACCTTGCTAAAAATGCTATTTAATTAAAAAAAATTATCAAACTTATATCTTTTCTATTTATTTCAGAATTCCAGGGTCATTTATGGCAGAGATTTATAGACAACCATTTTATTGGATATCCTCTTATATGAATGGAATACTATTTGCATACCTTTTGGAGTTTGGTTACATCGAAAAGATTTACAAGAGCAAATTTACTAATTTACTTGTTCTGATTTTTAAACTTATCATCGTTATTTTTATTTTAGTTTCACTAGCCAGTGAAATATTCAAGGGAGATTATCTTATATTCTATTCAGTTGAAGCAAGTTTATTTAGTTTAATTTCATCATTTCTGTGGATCTATTATATTACTGATCTTGCTCAACGAAATTCCAAATTTGGTACTTTTCTTAGATTAAGATTTTGGAAAACTTTCGAAATGTCTTTATTTTTGGCTTACCTAGTAGATGTAAATGTTGCAGTTATATTTGCTGATACCCTTGGAATCAATTCAAACATGGACATTACTTATAGATTAATTTTATTTCCCATTTATTTATCCATTTATGTGTTGTTTATGTATTTTGTATCAATGCTATTGACAATAATATTTGAAATTCCTTTGAGCAAGGTTAGTTTGTCATTAATTAGTTATTTGTTTGATGAGAAAAAGAAGATTCTTTAATCCCTAATTGTAACCCTGCAAATATTAAAAATATAAATATTGAATTCACAAAATAAAGTAAATTATAGAAAAGAACATTTTAAATATATTATTATTTATATATTAATAATATTTAAACAATTAAATCATCTCAGTTAACAAGGTCTTTATCAAAGCCATTTTATCTTTAAATTGAGAATCATTTCTTTTTCTAATATTAAATCAAATGATAATCATATGGTAAATCACATTCCTTAGACAAAAAGTTGCAAAATGATTGATTTGCGACAATATTTAGCTATTCTTAGGTTTAATAGATAATATTGTTAATAAACAGGTAGAAACAATAAATTGGATGATCACAAAAAAGAGATGGCCAAAGGGAGTATTCCGGGTTTCACAAAAACACCCCTTGGAGAGAAAAATTGTGAAAATATCCCCCTTCTTGGAGAAAGAATTTGAAGGCCCCCCCTATGGAAAAAAGAAAATTTGAGAAAAAATTGTAACAAATTAGAAAAATTTAGTGATAAATAAGTAAAAAATAAGTAAACCCAAAGAACACTATAAAATCTAGATAAAATTTACAATTTTAGTGTGAATTTTTTGTAATTTGTCCGAAAAAGTCGTGTTTCACTATATATAAAGGTAGTATATAGAATCGTCTTGCGCCCACAAACCCGGTATTGCAATTTTTCTTTAAAAACAAACGATAATTTATATACTAATTTTAACCGGTAAATGTAGTGCACTTTTAGTTTGAACGAAAACCTTGTTTGTGTCAAAAATTCTTAGGTTTTTGCTTCAAAAATGATAAAATAAAATTTAAGTTAATATGAGTGAATTGCATGTATTCATAAAGAAAAAAACTAAAACTCGACTGACCAGATGTCAAAAAACTCCCTTGACAGTTAGGAAATTGAGGTATGAATCAAGGATCAAGGAAAGGGATTTTCCTTGACATTAGATGTCAAGGAATATAAGTTTTTGTGTT
>JAQIXI010001628.1:0-12874 GCA_034700165.1 Galumnidae sp. Gr-Ori-00277 | reverse complement strand
GTCCGATGACTATTATTTGCGGACCGATGACTATCTTTTGCGGATCGATGACATTTAAATGCAATTTGCTGTATATACAGCCTGTATGTATTTGGCCAGATTTACCTTAAATGACCAAGATATTCCCAGGAACACTACCACACTCTTTCTCTAAAAAAACGCTTTCACATAATTTGCCTCAAATTACCTAGCTAAAAATGTTTGGGTAAACTTTTTACAAAACCTAAGCTCAAATATAAACAAATGACAAAAAAGTGTTGTATTCTTCACATTCCTATGAAAATGAATTTTTGTTAGAAATCGAAATAATTGACATTAAGTCGAAAACTGTTTGTTTTCCAATTGTACTCCAATTTTCACGGCTTATGGTATATAAGTTATATACAATTAAAAGCTATACTTTTGGCTTAATTTCAGTCTCTTTTATTCAACTTTAAATCAATTAACTTCTGGTAGTGTTTAAGATATTTTTTTGATTGTGTGTTAGATTGTGTCCATTGTGATAGAGTGGTCTCAAGTGTGACCACTTGTTAAGTGCAGTGACTGAACAAATACAAACAACCCGTTGGTCGCTATTCTAGTATAACTAATCAGTTTATTATTAAAAGGTTATAATATTAGCGACAATTTTAAATAAATGTCAACTTTTAATATCCTTTTAATAAATGTTAGATTTATTATCGGATTCTTCAGAAATTTTGAACTCAAAGAATGATTACTACAAATCAATGTTTTAATCATTTCAAGTGTTTAGAAGAATATTCAAAATAGTTTTGAGATAAAACCCAATCTATTTATAAAACAAATTATACACAAAGTTTTCAATAGTTCTTCAAATTTTATAATTCATTTTAAGCTCTCTTTTAATAATAAAATTAATCTCTTATTTGGATATAATATCTATTTTATATAAATCTATTATATTTCGAATACAATTCTTAAGCTTAGAGTCACTTAAATGGAAAAATACGGGTTATTATCAAAAAACAATTTAAAACAATCGCTCACTGATTGCTAATATCGCAAATAACCAACAATTAATTGAAAGTTAAATAGAAATAGCGGTTCAGTCAATAATCATTAGTTTTTATTTTATTACTTCAATTGATAAGTAAATCAGTGATCAGTGATAAGACCGACTCTTAAATAAATAAAACTCCGATTCGAGTAAACAGTTGTCGAGTGGTCTCAAAATGAAATTTATTGAAGCGATTCTTTTCACAAGTTTTGTGTTCAGCGCTTCGGCACAAACTTTAAGACTTTACCCAAAAGAGTCTGAAACGAGAGAAGTCAAACTTCTAAATGGAATTTGGAATTTCAGAGTCATTCCTATTGAAGAAAACCAGAACATTGGGTTCACCCAAAAATGGTATTCTCAACCATTAGAACAGGTGAGATATTTACAAATACCTTGATCATTTAATTAAATAAATTCTTTAAAGACTGGAGAAGTAATACCAATGCCCGTCCCCTCCAGTTTCAATGATATAACACAAGACCGCTATATAAGAGACTACGCGGGTTGGGTCTGGTACGACCACTCCTTTTTTGTACCGAAACAATGGGAGGGAAAATCAGTAACACTTCGTTTTGGAAGCGCTCATTACGAGACAGTCGTTTACTTAAATGGAGTGAATGTGTTGAACCATACGGGCGGACACTTGCCTTTCGAGACATACGCCACCGATAATCTCAAATACGGAGAGAATAACTTAATAACAGTCGCTATAAATAACATCCTGAGTGATGTGACAATACCTCAGGGAGGGGTGTCTTACAAACAATACCCGAAAGGCTTTTATGAGACGTCAACTCATTTCGATTTTTTCAATTACGCCGGAATTCATAGAAGTGTTTTCCTCTATGTTTTACCTAAAGATCATATTAAAGATATTACTGTCTTAACAAACATTAAAGACTCGAATACGGGAGTCATTGACTACAAAGTAGAGCACTCGGAGAACAAAACAACCCCCGAATGTGTTGTCGATGTATTCGATAAAAAGGGTAAAAAAGTTTCTTCAGATCACAAGGGTTTTAGTGGTTCTATTGTTATATCGAACGCTACTTTTTGGTGGCCCTATACCACTAATGCTAACCCTGGATATCAGTATACACTTCGAGTGTCACTTAAAGATAAAGATAATACAATTGATGTCTACTATCAAAAGGTTGGAATTCGAACCATTGAAACAAAAGAATCCAAGTTTTTGATAAATGGAAAACCCTTTTATTTTAGAGGGTTTGGTAAACACGAAGACGCAAATGTATGGATTTAATGATGATTTAATGACCTAGTATATATCCAATTTTCTTGATTTTCAGATCAGAGGAAAGGGTTTAGATTTGCCTCTAATTGTAAAAGACTTCAATTTAATCAAATGGATTGGAGCCAACTCTTTCCGGACATCACATTATCCTTATTCTGAAGAATTGATGGATAGGGCAGACGAAGAGGGAATTGTTGTGATCGATGAGTGTCCGGCTGTCGGTTTAACGGCCTTTAATGACAATCTTCTCAAACAACACTTAAAAACCATAACTGAAATGATTGGAAGAGACAAAAACCGTCCGTCAGTTGTCATGTGGTCTATCGCTAACGAACCCCAATCTAATAAAGCCCAGGCTTTGGATTATTTCAAGAAAGTGTCGGCACACGCCAGAAGTCTTGATAAAACCCGACCCATAACTGGAGCTATTAATCAAAACTTCGATAACGACCAAATGTCCGCCTCTTTAGATGTTTTGATGATAAATAGATACTATGGATGGTATTCGGACACTGGATATCCTCAGGTTATTGAGAAAATGTTGCAAGATAATTTAGAAAAATGGTTCGAGACTCACAAAAAGCCAATCATGATCTCAGAATATGGCGCCGACACACTGGCAGGTCTTCATCAGGTATAGTATACTCTTTTAAATTAAGTTTTTAAAAATTAGTTAAATATGTTATCAAACGAAAGGACCCGCCTTTTGTCTTCAGTGAAGATTATGAGACAGAGTTTATGATGAAATACCACAAAGTATTCGATGCACTCATAGCGAAGGGATTCTTTGTTGGCGAACACATTTGGAATTTCGCAGATTTTATGACAATTCAACGTAAAAAACATTTAAGAGTTTCTTCTTTTAAGTAATAATGTCTTCAAAATCTATTCAGAAACGGGTCGAGTACTGGGTAATAGAAAAGGCATTTTCACGCGCGAACGTCAACCGAAAGCCGCGGCCAGACTTCTTCGATGTAGATATTGGAATTTGGCGCCACTTAAGACAGAACAACACTCCGGGTTCTCCTACTGTCCCGCTGTTTGAATTTCTTTATATTAAATAAAGTTATTAAACGAATATTTTTTTGATTATTTGAAAATAATTAATCAAATAATACATAACTTTAATATATCGTACAAATAGTATTTAAATCAATTCAAATATAATTATTTTTGAGTTCTTATAGTATCAAACAATAATTGATTTCATTATTTATACTCATTTGATGGCACTTTTGAGTGAATTATAACAATATTTGACTGTTTTTTCAATTTATTGAAATCCTATTCTCGACTAAAGAGTTCACAAAATTTAGGCGAAATTCTATTCAATGCGAACATAACTATTACTAATACTAATACAATCATTACTACCATTTATTCATTTTTTTATTATAAAAATTTATATGTTGTAAACATAGCCTGGATGAATTTAAAACTATCGCATTTAAAAAGAGTTATGATTTATATATTCTATTGAATTTAGAAAATGATATGAATATAACTTTATTTTTGGTATTTTTTTTATTTCTGAAATCTCATATAATTACTCATTTTCATTTAGAAATTATCCTTGGTCAAACTTTTAATAAATTTTGTCACTCTTTAAAGTATTTTTAGCAAAGATTTAAGGGATTTGTGGAGTCTTAACACTGTTAACAGTGAGTTGTCATTAGTTTCACTTTAAAATAATAAGAGATTGTCTTAAATTGTCTTAAATTGTCTGAAATGTTTGAAAGCCTTAAATTCTATAATAATAGAGAATAAAGTATATAACAAATTCTCCACATTTTGTTAATTTAAAGGGTTTTTAGATTTAAGGAAATGGTTGTCAGCAATACTTTTTCCAAATTTGAGTGAAAAATAAGTACTAAATTTAAGAAATTGAGTAAATGAGTGGTCATATCATCCAAACTTGTTTTGAATTCTTTCTAATATAGAGTACTTGAATTGAAGGGCCATAAGATTCGCATGAATTCAATATTTCACCCAATTTTACATTAATTCATATAAAATGTAATTCAATACAATATTCGGTAAATTATGATAAAAAATGTCAGAAAATATAGAATCAAATGATATCTTTTAAGCCGAAAACAAATCGACGATTTAAATATTAATAACAATTAAATATTAATTCAATAAAAATTTAATAAAATAAACTACGAATTACGACACAAATCATTCATATCGTTATATAACATAATTACAGTTTAAATGCGTTTTAAATGATCAGAACATATACAGGCCTTAAGACAATCTGTTAAACATTATTTAATTACAATTTATTTTGGATTCAATATAAGTTCTTTTGATAAGTTATCCATATTTTGATCCAATTATTCATATTCTCTCTCTTTTTGACTCAAATGATAAGTTTATAAAATGGAAAAAAATTTTCCAAAATATAATTTTGTGGACAAATATTTTCTTTATATTTTCTTACAAATATTTGAGTATATTTTCTAATAGTTATAACCGAAGAGTATATAATAATTTGCACTTCAAATCACAAAAATTCTGGAAATATTGAGGTTTTGTACCCTTTATTTAACGGTTAAATAGCGGTTAAATTTTAACCGTTTATTTAGACACTTAAATGACCCTTTCGTCTGTTGGAAATTAACGAAAAATAGCGAATAAATGAATTAGTTTTAAAGTTCAACAAATTTTATAATTCTTTTCAATGAATATTTCAAAGCAGACAAAGAAGTGTCTGATTATAAATAATTATAACATTCAATGATTATTAAATATCTGACAATTTATGACAATTCATTCGAGTGAATCCAAAGACATTTAAAACAATTTAAAATCACATAATAATTGTTTAAAAATTAGTCAGACGTTCAACAATTCGTTTGTAATATATTTTTTTGATAATATAATACTAATAATACAATTAATATCAGTTTATATTTACATATTTCGGATCCCATTTTAAATACTTCTTATAATGGATTATAACTAAAGAATAACTGTTTGTTTCATTCAATGCACCGAATCATAAGTCACAAACCGTTTCTGTCAGTTAATTGATTGAAGGCTACCGAATATCAATGATTATCATCGGCTCATAAATTTGTACACAAAAAACAGATATTGTCTTAAAATAATTGATTACAAAATATGGGATTTCTTTACAAAAATAGGTTAATTTACTGTAGTATTTGATCACTGGGACAGGATTTGAGCACTTCTTAACTTATAATTGGAATATTATATTCTTGTAAAGAACAAACAATTTGAACTCACATAACATAACACAGTTTTGTAATCTTTTCTTAACATTTAAATAATTATGATTTCAATTCAACCCTTAAGTCACGTAAAAACTAATAATAATCACAAATTAATGACAACTTTTATATGAAAAGTGTTTTCAAAATTCGATTTTCATATAAATTTCAACAAAACTTAAACTTAAATTTAATAATAAAATTATATAACAAAAAATTAAACAAAAAAAAAGTCAATTCAATAAAAAAAATTAACAAAATTTATTTCGGATACAATTACTTACGAAATATCGAATATTTGAAATCGATTTCAGAAAAGTATTATATTTTGAAAACAAAAACTGAATTAATTCGAATTATTATAGCAATCGATGTAAAACATATCCGAGTCATTTGGAAATGATATCAGACAGTCGTTATCATGTGATGAGAGACTAGAAGATGATCCTTTTGAAGATTGAGGTGTCTGTGGCGTTGCCGGGGGTGTTGTCAATGTTATAAAAAGTGAGGGGTCGAGAATTCCCGAGAATTGATCCGATTGTTCAATGGCTTCATTATGGTATCGGTTGGATGGCATTAAATCAACATTTGTTTCAATCGAATAAGAGTTGGCGTATTTCGATGTAAAAGTAGATGAGTTTAGTTTCAGTGATGTCTGAAGATATTCCAGTTCTCGATATTGTGAGCCCAAACTTTTCTGTTATATAAATATAAAAAATATAGATAATTGTCTTAAAACAAAATAATAGGTTTAATACCTTTAATGAATTAATTTTTGAAATAATATTATTCGGATTTTCGAACAGAAATTTAGAATTAATTTGAGTTTGTTTTTGAAGAGACGACAACTGAAGGATTTGTTTCTGTATTCTGAAAGTCAAACACTGATGTTTGAGTTTCAACTGTTGAATCCAATTCAATCTCATCTGAAGTATATCCAACTCTTTGGTTTCCATTTGTAGCACAACTCGAAAGGAAGGGGTCTTCTAATAGATTTATTCCAAACAAATGATCTTCGATTAAACCAAAATCACCTGAAAACACAGTTTTGTTAATAAGTCTATTAAATGTTTCAAAAAATAAAGTATCGATAAATGGTCTTAAAATTTAAATTTTTAGTCAAAGAATAATTCAAATATATTCCGATTTCATATCATTTGAAAAATAGAGATTTTATATACATCTCCAAAATTATGGCCAAAAAAATGACCTGAAATAGAGAAATGATAATAAAATAGAGAATAAAGTAATGGATGAAACTTAACAAAAAACATCTCTCAGTCTTTCAGTGATTTTACCGATGAATGCAATACTCAAAAGATCAGATGAAAATGAATAACAAGTCAACAGACTTTTGGCTTAAGTACTGAAAAAAGATATGTCTCACGTTAAACAAAATGTGATCCCTTGTTATCAATGGATACCTTCCAAAAATCGATCTTTTCTTTCATTATATTTATTAATTAAATTTAATTTGAATTTTGTATAAAAATAGTTTGCTTTAAATAGAAGAATATTCAGTCGTTGCGATAGAAAAATGATTTTTAATAATTGATATATAATTAAATAATTGAAATTAAAATTTCCTTTAAATAAATGATAGCCATAGAAGTCACCTGTTGTCAAATGTGATGCACAAATAATTAGACATCAATTCAATACTTCTTAAGCCCTCTTTTACTAAGAAAATAGAGAAGTAAAGAAAAAACAAACAAACTTTAAGCCTCATTTGATATAATTTACATATTAAGACAATAACTGTAGAAGTGGTGATCATCACATTAGTTAACACAAATAAGTGATAAAAAACACTTTCATTTTAGAAAATAAATGATTCGTCAAAAAAAGAATATATAATAAAAATGTAAAATAAATTCATATATATTTTGATTAATTATATTATTTAAAATAAATTAAAAATTGATCGTTGCATAAACTAATGACTTTTCAGTGCAAAATGAGACACATTCGCGATCTACAGACTTATGACAAGTGAGAGGAAAGTACCGACACTTTAAGATATTTTCCAAATTTCAGACATTTTTATATTTAATATAATTTATTTATTAAATAAAATCAGTTTTGAACTGATTTACTAATTAGAAAATGAAATGAAAAGAGTCATTTCAAATGGCAGAAAATTTCAGGTCCGGTCCAATTCCGTCCTTTTATAACTCTTTTACAATTTTAAGATAACTATTTATTGACAGCATTTTTTAAAATATGTATTTCTGTCTTTATGTATTCCCTTATATTAATTTTCCGTAATTTTTATATTTAGAAATTATTTTTTCTTATTAATTATGATTCGTTTAAAACATCACTTATTTAGTATATAAGGAATAATTGACTTCAATAATGGATAGACTTTTCAACGAAATTATATAATTATATGAAATTTTATTAAAACATTTATAGGCGTTTAATATTTAGCCTTAAATCGTATGTATGTCTCAGACGAGTGGCCTATAGTTTTAAGATTCAAAATAAATATAATTGTTTTAATCAAATATTATTTGACCCAAACATTGCTTTACTTAAGTTTTATTAAATCAAAATAAATTTACTAAATTTATTATTTTAAAAGGTTATCCTATGTATATGCTAGCTAAATTAATCCATGTTTCTATCGGTACAGAAGTCATGGCTTTTCAAACGGCAATAGAGCCAAACGATTGCCGTCTGAAAACTCATGTTATAAAAAGTCATAAAAATGAGCAAAACCTTGAGTTAAGAGATCCCTTGACAACTAACTATTATATTGTGAAATAATTTAACTCATTTAACATTAAATTTGTTTTTCGAAAATATTTAAAACTAAAAGTCGAGGAAATTTTGTTTATTAATAATGCAATCAGTGTTTTGGGAATATTATTAGACTTTTTACAAATGGAAGCACAGAATGGTTACGGAAATCACATTTTTGAAGAAATGGAGTGAATGTCTTAAATTTAAGACATAAATATGAGAAAAATATCAGATTTTTGGGAAAAGTGTATAAAAAGTGCATTAAAAAAAGGGAAATTGTGGAAAGTGCTAAATTGTGCTTGCTCTCTGTGGATAAGAGCGCTATTATTTTTCACAGACTCTTTTGCAACCATTTTTGAAATTTTGCCAAAATTTTTCATTTATTTTTCTTCTTTAGATTAAAGACATATTTTCCTTCAATTTTATTACAATATTTTCTAAATGGTTTCCCTTTAGGTAATACTCATTTCGAAACACTTCAGCAAAAAAACTCATTTGATTTGCAATAAATCTATAAAATGATTGAAATAGAATTCGATATAATTTTAATTAATTAAAACGTAATTTCAAATGACCTCCAAATAGGAGTAATCAAAGTATTGCTTTTCAAAAGATTTTCCTAATATTAGCCAAAAAGGAAAAGATATCACAAAAATAAAATTATTGATTCACAACACGACTCAGGCCTTGAAATGAGGGAAATATAGATATTTATTATTATTCTTAACGATTCTTTGTTAATTACATGAATATTCCACTATTGGGATACAGTCAGAGGTTTTCTGTTTGTAATTTCACAAAATATACATTAGATGTGAATAAAAATTGTGCGAAATATAAATGAATTTTAAATTCTTTAAATGAAAACTATTGACTATTTTCGAGAGATATTCTCTGTCTTCGATGGCCACTAAAAATGATAAAAAGAAGAGGAGATAAAGAGAAGAGGAAATGAAAAATATTGATAATTTGGTTAATAAATCGAAAATAGTCTGAAAAAAACGTTATTTTCTAAGCAATTGATGGATTGCGTGCTTCACTTCATTTAAATAAAGACACCACAAAAATCGACAAACTCTTAATCAAAATGTAAACTAGTACATTCTAGATGAGCAACAAAACTATATTGAAAAGACTACTAAAAATTATTGATATATTCAAAGAGAAATTTCTTTTAATATGAAATGAGAGCTAATTAGAGAATAAATTATAAATTGTTTCAAAAAATAGTTAAAAATAATAATAATTTGATTTTTTGAAGAAATCATTAAAAAAAACCATAATTTCAACGAAACCACAAGAATTGCATAAATTGAGATAATTATGTGCTTTAATGTTATAAATAGAAAGTTATAAAAATCGTTGAATTGATTTCATTTATTACAGAAAAAGATTTATAAATATATGAAAAGGTTTTAATTAAAAAATATCAAAGAGATTTGATCAAGAAGAAATTTTTGCGATTCTTTTTAAGATACTGAAATCTCTAACGTAACAAGATACTTTTCACTTTAACCTTTAATAAATTAAAACATATTTTTCAACTATAATTGTTTCAATCAATCAAAAAGTTTATACATTTTATAAGGATTACTATCTTTTCCCTTATTTGGAATTATTTTGAATGTAGAAAATGGTATGAGCAAGCAAAGATAAAAAAGGGGTATTAAAGCTCCTATTATGAAAATAATCCAGGAATGATAACATTTTGTTTGTACTCGAAATTCATTATCAAGTCTTGAATTTGTGATAATTTTATGAGAAAAATAACTAAAATATATAACTGTTATAATAATAATATAATTGATTATTATCTTGCAAATATTCCAATATAAAATCAATAAGATTAAAGCGTTTCGCAACTAATCATTAGAAATATTGAAAATATATTGAGCTAGATAAGAAATCATTTTTTATTTGCATGCTAAACAAAAAAGTAAAGTTCTTTACTAAAGAAGCAAATTTGTTAAAACCCTCCCATTCCTTGCCGTGAATTTTCATTAAAACCTATTTATTGAGCAGTATTTGAGAGACACCAAATCTAAGGCATATCTCAGTTTATTAAATACAACGTTCGGACAAATACCGTATTCATGTAAATATCAAAAGTTTCAACTCTCCAACAGTATTACAAACATACAAAACCAAAAAACCGATTCCCATAGACTTAGTATTTTTTAACTTCTAATCTGATAGCGTGTCGATAGCCTTAACTGTCAATAGTTTGAATTATCCAATAATAATATTAAACAAAACTGTGAAATAAAACCATTTGAAATACAGATAAAAATGTTTTAATCAATAGTTTTTATTTTTATTGTAATTATATTACGATATTTTTCAAAATTTTTTAATCATTCCGTTATTCCCTTCCATACAAAGTTCATGAATAAGATTCCCATTCCCTCACTAACAAAGAAAAAGGGCTCCCATTCCGTGAGATCATGGAAGTTGGAATTTACGGGATTCCCTGTTGTTATTCTTTGCATTAAATCATTGGTTAACTCTAAGCAAAAAATGGAATTTTATAATAAATAAAAAAAAAGATAAGAGAGATATCGAATACCAATACTTAACGACAAGGGGTTTGTGAAACGAAACGTAATACTAATTAAAATAACTTTAATTAATCAATAATTTTAACAAAACCTCAATCAATATATCATTTTCATAGACCTTATGTTAAAAACTCTAAAATGTTTAACACAATAATTATTCTATAATTTTAAATAAATACAGAAAAACAATTTCTCTTAAAATTGTGTTGTTTTGTCATTCAATTAATATATTAATTATAAAATCGAAGCATAGCTTTGAATATAATGTCAAACACTAAGGGTTTTATAAATAAGAAAAAAATATATTTAAATGAAAAATTAAAATTCAAAGAATATTATAGTTATGAATAAAATGACTTTTTTTTGCAAAATTTATTATAAATTTCTCATTTCATAATATTCTCGTTTTAAGATAATGTTCAATAATTGTGATGAAATATTATCATGGTATTTTAGTAATAATTGATGATATATGAAAAATAAGTATTTACAGACGATTTGAATGTTACCAAGATGGTTGCGAATAAAACATGCCAAGGTTGTATATACAAAGCATGCTTTATATAACATCTTTTATTTAAGAGGAAAAAAATGACTCAAAAATAAGAATAAAAGATATTAAATGTCAACACTTTGTTTGCCAATGCGGTCAACCTTAATCACTTTAATCACCTTAGCTTGTTAGTTTAAGTGTTATTGATATTGAAGTAAGTGTCAATGATTTGTGTAAAATGGTTAAAGTACAAACTAAGTTCATTTTAAATTTAAAATTCTACAAATTAATTAATAGTTTAAATATTAATTTACTTAATTATTGTAATATTTATTTAAATATCAAATTTATAGAATAAATAATATCTAAACACTAATATTTAAAGAGAAATATAACTTCTTTTTTAAAATAATTTTTAAAAATTAAAATTCGAAAAAAATAATATAGTCTTAATGGAAAAGTGATTACTTCTTTTAATGAGCTAACAATTATTATTTTAAAAAAAACCAGGGACAATTAAAAATTTTAATAAAAGAAAATCTTAAAACGATATTAAAGATGATATACACCTCATTTCACTAAACATTCCTTAAGTATATATCCTTTAAATTCAATAAAATTAAAAATCTATAAATTTAATGGCTTTTGGAAAGAGTTACGAAAATTGATTACAAGAATAAATTAATGACTTTACATATAAAATTAAACTTGCCCAAGGTTCTACAAAAAGTTTATATAACTAATGAAATTATAAAATTAAATGAAAGCAAAAAATTTTAACAAGGTAATTTCCTTACTACATTTATAATATAACACTTTGAGTAAAGAAAATCTTTTGGTTTTGAGTGAATTCAGACATAAAAAGCATTTAAATATCCTAAGAATCCAAATAAATAGTCTTCGGACCGCAAATGAAAGTCCTCACAAATCAATTGATTGTCACCACAAATACAAATGAAATGACTTCAAAAAGTATAGGACATAACTATCATTATATTTGATCTCTTGTGACAATTATTTCTGTTTTAGAGATTACTTTTTGGGGTCCGAAGACATTAAAACACTTTTTGCTGTAATATTGGTTATAATTTTATTCTTTTCAACCTTGATAATACTCCTATAAATTTGATCATGCAATTTGTATCAAAACAATTCACAAGACATAAAGTCTGAAAGTAAAGAAATTGAAGGAATTAATCCATAGAACATATTATAACTAATGCTAAATCCATTACAAGAGATTAGCATATCAAGTGATATTACCATGTCAATTATATAATTTGATACAATTTTAATATTTGCAATTCAAGAGATGAGTTTAGAATTTGAAATTCACTCAAATTATTGATTTCACTTCAAAATTGATTTATTCATTGAAATTCAATGATTTCCCAATAGTTTCAATCAGGGATGGCGAAAGGGGGGTATTCCGGAATACCCCCCTCAGGAAAGCAAAATCGGCAAAATACCCCTCTAGAGCAGCGACGCTCAATGAGTACAGCTTTTGAGTACATTTTGTGCGTATACTATGTGACATGAGCAAGGAACTTAAACTTATTCATATAT
>JAQIXI010001627.1:0-12883 GCA_034700165.1 Galumnidae sp. Gr-Ori-00277 | reverse complement strand
GAAATTTCGTAATCATTTTGTGACAAAATCTCAATTAATTTATCTTCAATTTTGTGAATAAGAGAAGAGTCTTCACTGGAAACCAAATGAAATATTTGTGAGATTAGGTTTTGACGCTTCGATTCACTGAGTCTTCGGTCAAAAGTTGGTAGAAATGAAAGTCTCGAGAATTCTATTTCATCGAAAATATTTTCGGTCATCTCTTCTTCAAAACAATTTTCAGTAGAAATAATGTCACAAAAAATATCGATTCCTTTAAACGTTTTGATCTCAAAACTGGTGTTTAAGTCTTCTTCGAAAATACATTTATTTTTTGATATTTCACTTTCCATTTCTTCGACGGATTGAAGACTAAGAATTTCTTTATCTCTTTTAATTCGATTTAAATTCTTAAGAAAATAACTAAATTTCTTATCCTTTTCTTTATCTTTATATTGATTTTTCTTTGATTTTGGAATTTCTGGTATTTTGAAGATATTTTTATCCAAATTATTCTCTTTTGAACTTTGGTTTGATTTTAAGTTCTCTGGTTTCGTGAAAACAGGGATCAAATCCATGTCATCCTTTAGAGGACTCATTGCTTTTTCCACTGAATTATTCATTTGTTTGTCAGTTAAGTCTAACATTTGATTATTGTTTAAAGGACTGATTTTTTGAATAGAGTTTGAATCGATTTTATTGGGACTATTGTTGGGACTGTTTAGCGTCAAATCAGTCATCAATTTGTTTAGGTTTGGGTCACAATCACAAAGTCTTTTATGTCTACACTTTTTCTTAATTTTACTCATTTTCTCCAAATCTTCGACCGAAGAGTTTTGATTTGTGTTCAAATCGTCGCTAAATATTTGTTTAACAAAAGAATTGTTTAAATCATTTTTGTTGTCATTTAGGGATTGATTTTGTGTTTCATTTGATTCAAACTTTAATTTTTTAACAAAATTTGTTTCATTAGATTTTCTTAAATTATAGCGTTTTTGTGGCCCTAAAACCGGTTCTAAAACTTTGGGTCCTTTTGTGGTCTTTTTGGTTCCTTTCTTTGTCTTTTCATCACTCAATTGGACACAAATCTCTTTAATTTCCTGTTGTGAAGAACTCTGTATTTGGTTGAAGTCAATCGATGGCGAAATCGGTTTAAAGAAGTCATTGATTTTTGACTGTTTCATAGACTCAGAAATTGGAGACTTTGGAAGTGTTTTGGATCGCAATCGAGTCTTCGCTGGCGTTGACTTATTTGGTGTCGAAATCTTTGCTTTACGTCTTGTCGTCGAAGACTTTTTAGGAGTCGTTTTGGAAGACTTTTTTGAAGTCGTTTTTGAACTCTTTTTATTAGAATTCTTTTCATTCATTTCGAGGACTTTTTGAAACGATTTTACTTTAATTTTAATTAAAATCAAAAGCAATTAATTTAATTGTTTTGATAAACACTTAAATTAAAATTTGATTCACATTTAAATATCAAAAATTTTTCTATATTTCAGTCGAAATAAGAGAACTTTAATATTAAGTTTTGATAATAAAATGTTTAAAAATATCCTTGTTCATAAAATGTTCGTAAACATTAACCAACTGCTGTAAATAAACATATATTTAAAAATTGTACAAGTTCATTATATACATGGTATTTATATCGCGAACAAATCAATTGTCAATACATTTAACGTTAAAATTTCCCTCAAATTGTGTTTTTGTTTTCTTTTTAAAAAATAATTTCAGGTTTTGTTAGTTTTTATAACACAAACATTAAAAATACATAAAAACTAAAATAATAATTATTATTAAGTTTTTATTCTTTAACTAAATTTTTAAAACGAAAAAATATTTTAATATTTTGTTAATTATTTTTTAATTATTTAATTTTTATAAATCAATTTTAAATAGATTTGACTGTAATTAACATAAAGATTATAAAATACGTTTTGTTTTTCAATGAATTCATTCCCCGAAAGAGTTTTTAACGAACGAATGTCTGAGACTTAAGAAAGTGTTTATAAGACGTTATTTATTATAAGTATTTCATATAATTTGCCGCCAAAACAAAATGTCAACGAATTTGTCGACAATTAATTTCAGTTAAATATGTTTTAATGAAATGTTCGCTAAATTTGATATTTGTTTGAATGTCTGAAGAGTTAAAAAAGTGATTAAAATGTATGTAAAGTCAATAGCTTTGGACGGATTCAAGTCTTACGGCACCCGAACAGAGATCGACGGTTTCGACAAACTGTTTAACGCCATAACAGGTCTCAACGGTTCGGGAAAATCAAACATTTTGGATGCCATTTGTTTTGTGCTCGGATTAAGCAAAATGGAGTTAGCAAGGTGCAACAACTTAAGGGAACTGATCTATAAGAACGGACAGACAGGAGTTCAAAAGGCAAACGTCACCATCACTTTCGACAATTCAGACAAAAATCAGAGTCCAATGGGTTATCAACAATACGACGAAATTGTCATCAGAAGAGAAGTGAATATAAACAGTCGTTCCAAGTATTGGATCAATGGTTTCAGTTCTAACAATCAGTCGGTTACAGATCTGTTCCATTCGGTGTCATTGAATATACATAACCCTCATTTCCTAATCATGCAAGGGCGTATTACCAAAGTTCTTAATATGAAACCAAATGAAGTGAGTCTTGTCTTATCTTTTGTTTTTACAAGAATTGCATTCAATTGTTTACTTCGAACAGATCCTATCGATGGTTGAAGAGGCGACGGGAGTCAGTATGTATGAGGCAAAGAAGAAGTCCACTCAATCTATGATCGAAAAGAAAGACTCAGCGCTCAGAATGATTGATGCACTCATTAATGAGACAATTGTCCCTAAATTGGATCAATTGAAGAAAGAACAGTCGGGTTTAATGGAATTCCAAAAAATTAGTGCAGAATTAGAGTCTTTGACTAAAATTTTTGTGGCCTTTAATTTCCTCAAAGAAGAGGAGAACTGTTCTAAAACGGCGGCAAAAGTTGAAGAGAAATTCAATGAAATAAAAGTCCACCGAAAAGCTATCGAAGATTCTGAAGATGAGGTCAAACAAATCAATTCTCAGATCAAAGAATATGAGAAGAAAAAAGACGAAGAATTTGGCGGAAAATTAGCGGAATTGGAGGCAAAACTTCAAAGCGAACAATTGTCTGAAGCAAAAGTATTGGGAGAACTAAACCTTTGTTCAGAAAATTTAAAGGAAGAACAGAAGAAAATGAATCAATTGATGAAGAATTTAGAGGGCGATCGACGCATAACCGCTTCCAAACAAAAACAATTCGATTCTCTCAATGAAAACTTAGAGCGACTTAAAAATGATAACGAAATCAAAGAACAAAATCTCAAGAAAGCAGAAAAAGATTTTGAAGACATCAGCGCCGGTAAGTCTCGGGCACAGGAAGGAGAGGCCGCTGCAACTCTCGCCGATCAGCTAATGACTGCTCAGAAAGAGATCGCGACCGCAGAGACTGATATAAAAAAGGCTGAAATGAAGTTAAAACACTCGAGAAGTGAATTATCTAAAAAGGAATCCGATGTCAAGAAAGTAAAGTCCACTTATGATAAGGATATTAAAGAAATCGCTTCTATGGATAGTGAAGTCGAAAAACTGAGAATTGCTTTCGAGAGGACTGGTTTTGATGAACAAAAGCACTCGGATTTGGGCACAAATTTGAATCAAATGCGGCGACAAATCAATACATTAACGGATCAAATATCGACCGCAGAATCACAGCTTTCAAACGTTAGATTTGATTATAAGGATCCGCACCCGAACTTTGACCGCAATAAAGTAATCGGAGTCATTTGTAATCTATTTCGAGTCAAAGATATGAAGTACGCACTGGCCATAGAAAAGGCTGCCGGAGGCACTCTCTATAATGTGGTCGTCAAAGATGAACAAACCGGTAAAGAACTTCTCGAAAGGGGTCAATTGAGGAACCGCAGGACACTCGTTCCTTTGGACAGAATAAGAGGTAATGACACCGATCCTCGCGCTCTGCGAAGGGCTCAGGATATTGTCGGCCGCGATAATGTGGATTACGCTATAAATTATATCGATTTCGATCCAACTCTTACTCAAACCATGAAATATGTTTTCGGTGATACTCTTATTTGTCCGAATATGGAAATTGCAAAGAGAGTGGTATATGAACCGGGAATTAGGAAAAAAGCCGTAACTTTTGATGGAGAAGTGTTCGAACCTTCAGGTGTTTTGTCGGGCGGGTCTTCGGCTCAGGGAACACAACTTCTCACAAAAGTGGCTGAGATTTCTGATAAAAAACAACAATTGGAAGAACTAAAGAACGAATTCTATCGAATGGAAAATGAGTTCAAACAAATGAATAATGAAATGAAAGTTTACTCCGAATTAAAAAATAAATATGAATTAAAAGCCCGCGAAACAGAACTCATCCGACAAAGAATTCAATCGGGAAATCAACACATTTTGATGCAAGAAATTGAAGAACTCAAACAAGTTATTCAAAATGAAGAACAAATCCTTAATAATAGTGAAGAAATCAAAAGAAATTCATCGAAAAGAGTTAAAGAATTGCAAAATAAACTTCAGGACTCAAAATCGATTCGAGAACGCGAACAGAAAGAGGCCGAACAGAACCTCAAAAATGCCAGAACTCAGGCAGAAAAGTCTCGAAAACTGTTTTCAGCGGATCAGCAAAAAGTGGATACTTTGCAGCTCGAGATCCAAGAATTGAATAAAGCGATGCTTTCCTGTGAGAAACAGCTCCAAGAGTTCGAACAAAACTTAAATAAAATTCGATCAGAAAATGAATCGATTGAAAAACGAGTCAATGATATTAAGGAAAGAGTCTCTGAATTGAGTAAAAGAGTGAGTGAACACAAAAAACTTTTAAAAACACATTCGGATGAGATTTCAAAAATGCAGAAAAAAAGAGATTCTATACAAAAGACTGCAAACGATAACGAACTTAAAATTAAAGAAATTAAATACGATATCGAAAACATAAAGAAATCATCGGAAGAGTCGGCACAAAATGTAAAACACTATAAAAGGAAATATCATTGGATAGAATCAGAACAACATTTATTCGGAAACGAAAGCGCCGGATATGGTTTCAATAATTTCAATTCAAACGAAGTAAACAAACGTTTAGAGAGATTGAAGTCAACGAAAGCCTCTCTCGCGAAGACCGTTAATATGAGGGCTAACATTATGTTAAGCGATAAGGAAAAAGAATCAGAAGAATTGACTCGAAAACGAAAAATCGTTTCGACCGACAAAAACAATTTAATCGCTTATATGCAAGAAGTGGACCAAAAGAAAAAAGACGCTCTTCAGGAGGCGTGGCTTAAGATTAATGTTGACTTTGGATCCATTTTCTCAACATTTTTACCTAATTCTAACGCAAAACTTGTGGCTCCGGAAGGAAAGAATGTAACGGATGGACTTGAGGTCAAAGTAGCGTTCGGTGATGTCTGGAAGGACTCGTTGACGGAATTGAGTGGCGGTCAGCGCTCACTCGTTGCTCTTTCATTGATTTTGGCATTACTTAAGTTCAATCCGGCGCCGCTTTATATTCTCGATGAAGTGGACGCTGCACTCGACCAGAGCCACACTCAGAATACAGGAATTATGATAAGAAAGCATTTCCGCAATTCTCAAGTATTGAACTCTTTATTCGTTTAAAAGTTATTAAATATAATTATATTTTTATAGTTTATAATCGTATCTCTAAAAGACGATATGTTTAACAACGCAAACGTTCTCTTCAAGACTAAGTTCGTCGACGGAACCAGTCATGTCACCCGACTCACCAGAAATAGATAGAGTCTTCTGACATTTTATTTAACCCTTTATTTCAATAAATTATTTTTTCTTTTTTGTAAATCTCTTCCATTTCTATATTTTTTAATCGAATAAATAAATAAATCGTTTCATTCTTTAAATTGTTTTTAAAAAAATATGAATCGAACCGAATCTGATTACAGTTTATCTCCAATGGATTCAATTGATTTGTCGTTCTTTACAGTGGACTCAAAATTCTTTTTTCTACTCTCGAAGAATATAAACTTTAAAACAAATATTTCGTCGGAATATATAAAAATTAAATAAAATATTTCATTCATTTGTTTTAATTTTTTTTGTCAATCATTGAAAAGACAAAGCATTCAAGAAATCATTTTTTAGATATAATTTTTAATGATTGACACCGACTCTAATCCGAGTCATTTTATTTCTTATTTCGTTAAATCAAATTATTAGTCAATTTTTGTTCTAAAATTGGTTTAGAATTTTAATTTGTTTTAATTATAATTTATAAATAAAAGCATTTCTTATTTATTCATATCACCCAAACATTTCCAAGAAAATAAATTGCTGGTACTAGTTAACTTAAATTGTCAATTGAAATAACTGTTTTTTCCTGAGCTCCTCTTCTTTCTTGTATAGCTGACCAAGGGCAATATAAACAAATAAATAGGTAACAAAAATAATCCAATAATAATTTGATATCAGACATGAAATCAGTTAATTTAAGTAAATCATTGAAGTGCTATTTTTGGATAACTTTATCGGTTATTTTCCTGGAAATGTTTTGGTATAGAATTTGATAAATTATTTTTATTTATTTGTCGTTCAAATGAAACTTTTGAGGAACAGATTTTGAGGAATTGGTTCTTAGAAATGTAATGAAGTCTCACGTATACCAAAGTATACCAAAGAATCACAAAATAGTGAAAACAGTGGAAAACCATTAAAACTTTAATCAGATATTTAATTTCAAAAGAGATTATTAAAGTTAGCCATAAGAGTCTGTATACCACTATTACAGTATAAACTTCTTTGAAAAAGACCTCAATTGCATCCAATGAAGAGATTAGAGGTTTAGAGCGCTATCTTTTGTATGAATGTAAACAAGTTTTTGATAAAAAGCCAATTCATTACATAATTCTTTGATTTATTAATGGTTTAAAATTACATTTAATTTTAGAAAAAAAATAAATCAGTTTTTGATAATCAGTTAAAAACGACATAAAATCAGTCAAAAGATATTTATTATAATTTTTGGTTTTAAATGAGAAACAGTTTTGCTTTTATTCACAACTGTTTTGTAATTCATTCCCGAAATTTATTACTAAAACCAAATAATTGTCTCTTTTTTCAAAGAATCCAAACACTAAAGTCTTCGTCAGAAATGGGGGTAAGTTTTGACTCGTTTTCACTTCAAATAATTTTTGATTTTGTTTATTGTTTTCGTCACAAAAATAATTTATTTAAAAATTATTTAATTCTTTAATTTTATTTATGAAATAATCTTTTTTAGAAAAAAGCGGTTCTTTTGGGAATCTATGAGAAGAGCGACGATAAGGAAAACTTCGTCTTCACTCAAAACGGATCTAAATTTGACGAAAAAGTCGGCGGAAAACTAAAGAATGCCATCAATTTGTATAACTTTTTTGTTTAACGTAAAGCCATTTATAACACTATTTTGAAATCAATAGAATCGGACCCTTAAAGAAGAGTAAATGTCGAGTATTCTATGGTCTGAGTGATGATCACCCAATTGTTGGAGTGGTTGGGTTGGGACCAAATAATGCCGGTTATAATGACAACGAAAGGCTCGATGAGGACCGAGAAAATATCCGAACGGCCATCGCGTGCGGCGCCCGAACTATAAGGGATTTGGGATCTATTGAAGAGATAGACATCGATGACTGCGGCGATGGTGTGGCCGCCGCTGAAGGCAGTTATCTCTCACTCTTTAATTACGACGATTTGAAGAGTAATAATTTGAAGAAACCAATGATTAAATTGAATCCTTTGAATCCGGAGGCGACTCCCAAATGGATTTACGGACAAACATTAGCTGACGGACAGAACTTCGCCCGAAAATTAATGGAAACGCCGGCAAACCTCATGACTCCCACTATATTTGCAAACAATGCCGTCGAAAGCCTTACAAAACTGTAATTCATTTCAATTTTTAATAATTTTTAAAAATTTTATTAAAACTTTTAGTGGAGTTGAAGTTCACGTTCGCGACAAAACATGGGCTGAGTCTATGAAAATGGGATCATTCCTTAGTGTTGCCCAGGGCTCAGAACAGCCCCCAATTTTCTTAGAAGTATTAAAAAAATCTAAATATTAAGAATAATAAAATGACTTTTGATTCAATCAAATGACAGCTTCACTACAACAACGCACCCAATACTAAACCCCTGGTATTAGTCGGAAAAGGAATCACTTTCGACAGCGGAGGCATTTCTTTGAAGCCATCCCTTAATATGGATAAAATGAGGGCTGATATGGGAGGAGCAGCTAATGTTGTCGCTGCCATCAAGACTTTGGCCGCTAACAAAGCAGTGGTTAATGTAATCGGTTTGACTCCATTGACGGAAAACCTTCCGAATGGAAGGGCTACTAAACCAGGAGATGTGGTTTTCGCTATGAATGGAAAAAGCATTCAAATCGATAACACTGACGCCGAGGGACGGCTTGTTTTGGCCGATGCTCTCTGTTATGCCCACAAATTCGAACCTCAGTTAATATTAGATCTTGCCACTTTGACCGGTGCAATGAAAGTTGCATTGGGAGGAGCCCTCACCGGAGTGTTTTCCACCTCAACAAAACACTTTAATCTATTGGAAAAGTGTGGCGTACAAACTGGTGACCGCGTTTGGCGAATGCCTCTCTTATCCCACTTTACGAAACAAGTCAGTGACACACAATGTGCTGACCTCAACAATATAGGAGGCGCGGGTGCGGGCGGAGCCTGTATTGCTGCAGCTTTTCTCAAAGAATTTGTTACTCATCCAAATTGGATGCATTTGGATATCGCCGGAGTAATGGATAATAAGGACGAAGTGCCATATTTAGGCAAAGGAATGGCTGGACGTCCGCTCAGGACTTTAGTTTACTTCGCAAAGGCTCTGTTCAGCGACCAATTAAACGATTAATTGAATACAATATGAAAATAATCTGTTAATCATTTTTTTAATTAAATTGTATTCCAATAACTTTTCAATAAAAGTGTTAACGTCTCGGTTCGGGTAATCCGATGTTAGACGTCGTTCTTTCCAAGTAAGCCAACGGTCCCTGAAGTTGAACGGCGTGTGGCTGTTGTCCCATAAACTGCGGCATTGGCTGACCTGTTGGTTGTCCCCCCATTTGACCCATCATTGGCGCCACATTAGGTGTTTGTCCGCTCATTCCAGGTTGTGGTGGGCGCGGAGGAAGCATTCCACCTGGTCCTCCCATTGGACTCATCATTTGGGGTGGAGTTAACTGTCCCGAAGAACCGGCCATTTGAGGGCCGAGATTTGGTCTCATTAGATGTGGTCCTCCACTAACAGGACTTTGAACGCTATGTCTGAGTTGAGGTGCAATCGATGGTTGTGTCGGCGGCTGAGACACCATTTGATTGGATGGCGGCTGAGGGTTGGGTTGTGTCGATGGCATTGGCTTTTGTAAGAGATGAGTGCCGTCACTGTTGGCCACCGTTTCGTTGAGCATTGATTGCCATAACTGCAACTTTTCGTAGTATTTGGTAAGAATTTGATCCTTTCGAGTGATTTCATTACGTAATTCAGTGCAGTCTTCAGACAACAGTAGTTCCGGATTTTGTACAGAAAGCAGAAGACGTTTCTGAAGAAAAAAGCACTCAATTTGTCTTCCGATGTCTAAAAATCGTTGTATCGTTTGCTCAACACTTGTCTTCACTTCATCCGAGTCGTGGATATGAGGTGTCGATGGATTTGTTAGTGAAGACAGACATGACTGAAGACAATGAAACCATTAAATCAATAAAACAATTGATAACTCGTTTTTGTTTACCTGAAATGCGGTCTCAAAATCATCGATAAGTGAATTGTTATTTGAAGTCATTTATTAACGATTTATTAAAATCCGATAATTTATTGACTCATTTAATCGTTTTTCAAAAGCCTTTCATTTTCTTTGTTTTTATAAACTTTTGTTAACTATTTATCATTTAATCCAATTGTTTACTCATTTGCCTCTTTTTGTTTGTTTAAACGATTATCTGTCGATTATTTTAAGGAAAATGTCATTCAATGAAATCAAATGAAATTAAAAATTTAGAAATCAGTTACACTTAGTTTTAAGTGAACCCAATAACGGGATTCGACCGTAAAATAAAGTTTGGTTTATATCAAAAATAATTAATTTTCAGAAACTTTCCGTTTAAATGCAAACAAATGTTAAGCGAAGTCCATAACTCTATAATATTACATAAAGAAAGGGTAGAAAACTTCAATAACATTAAGTTGAATGAAGTGACTCGTCTTAAAGTACTCTTTTATTGTAACTTAGTTTTTGAGAATTTATTTCATAGGTTTTCATTATAAAAGAGGCTTCACTGTATTTTATGTGTTGTTTGTGTGGTTTTTGCGATGTTTTTATGCTTTTGTATCACAAAATAAAAGAACGGGAAAGTGAGGGACCGAATACTCACCTCTTTTGGTGAAAACCTTTTTAATCACTGAAAGCAAAGTTATTATAAATCGATAGTTATTTAAATTAAATAAAAACAAGAATTTAATAAACGAATAAATTTTATAGAAAACAAATGCATTGAATAACAAAAAGTTTAGATTTACAATAAAAACATTATTGTTATGAAACGGCCCTCAATAAGGAAGAGATCCCTTTTAGACTTTCAGTAAACAAGACTTGGATATGAGGCGATCGCCATAACTATACGACTGTTTTTACAAACTATACAACACTTTATAACAAAACATATTTTCTCCGAAATATTCGAGTTTAGAGTCGAAGACGTCTTTTAAAGTGGAACCAATCAGTGAAAAACACTTTTGTTTAATATCTGCAAAATAGAAGAAATGGTAAAATTGAATGACAACTGTCTTGAATGCAATACACGACACAAATTATCTGTATTTTAGGACAACTATAAGTTTAAAGCCATAACTCCTTCATTGGAGGACAACATTAACGATACCTCTTTGGTCCTGACTGTCAACGGAGAGACCAAAGAAGCAGTTAATGGAAACAAACATTTAAAGCAATTCACAAAAAATAGTCGCCGTTCGAGGGGTCGCTTCGGGAGAGGACTCCCGAAGAAAGGCGGAGCCGGAGGCAAAGGGACCTGGGGCAGACCTGGTATAAGTGAATTGGTTGGTGTGGACGAGAGTCTGGAGGATCCGCACGACCCTAACTATGACTCAGACAGTGAGGACGGCTGCAAATTCGAAGCAATAACTCCTCCATTAGAGGGAAATGAAATCGAAACCGCTTTGACTCCCATTTTGAATGAATACTTCGAAAACGGAGACACCAAAGAAGTGGCGCTTTCTCTCGAAGACATTAATTTGGGAGTAAATATGCATCAAATCCTTGTCATCGCCGTTACTCTCGCGATGGAGAGGAAGGCTTCGCACAGAGAAATGACTTCAGTTCTCATATCCGACTTATACGGAGGTGTTCTCAGCGAAGAAGAAATTGAAAGAGGATTTGAAGTCCTTCTCAATAGTATTCCTGATCTGGTTTTAGACACTCCCAATGCGTCCACAGTTTTGGGTAATTTTATCGCGCGGGCCGTCGCCGATGACTGCATTCCTCCCAAATTCGTAAAACAGCACAAAGGAGTGGATGAGTGCTCGCACGCACTTCAGGCGGTAGAACACGCAGACGTACTGCTCAGTATGAAACACGGTTTGGTCAAACTCGACAGTGTTTGGGGCGTCAGCGGCGGAATGCGTCCCGTAAAGTATCTGATTCGCCAAATTCAGTCACTTCTCAAAGAGTATTTGTCTTCGGGAGACATCGAAGAGGCCACTCGTTGTCTCCAAGAACTTGAAGTTCCGCACTTTCACCACGAATTTGTCTACGAAGCAGTGGTTTTGGCCATTGAGGATATGGGAGAGCGAGCTATGGATCTCATTTGTGCACTTCTTAAGTCGCTCTGTTCTTCTGTTATCATTACTTTGGATCAATTGAAAAATGTATTCAAATATTGAAATATTTTGTGATAAATATTTGAATGAATATATTTTTTGTGTTAAGGGCTTCAATCGTGTCTATCAGGAAATGCCCGAAATATGCATAGATGTGCCGCACGCCTACACTATTCTTGAGAAGTTCGCCCAAAAGTGTCAAACCGGGGGTTTTCTTCCAAACGAATTGATGAGGAATTTGCCCTCAAAGTATGTCTTCTCTTGGTGTCAACCCTTCCATAAAACAATATTAAAATTGTTTTCACTTTTAGGGGACGAAAGCGTTTTGTCTCTGAAGGCGATGGCGGACGGGTTAAGGAAGACGTCTTCTGAAAGACTACTAAATGAGAAATCGTATAAAAAGTTTAAAAATGAAAAAAAGCATAAAAACCGTCACTTTATAATACTTTTGCCAAATCGTATCGATATTATTGTCGTAATTATCCTATAATTGAAGCGCTTCTCTGGGAAATCATATTATAGTTTTCGCGTATATTTTCGTTCAAATTTTCGATTCTTTTGCAGTCGTTTTGCAAATTCTTTATTAGAAACGAAATACATTTAAAAATTATTTCAATGAATATTTCGGTGATTAATGGAGTGCTCAATGAAGCGATTGCTCTGTCGATAGACAAATGGATGCGTTCGCCAAACACTAACCGTACAATTGATTACAAATTTGTAATTCTTATATCAAATGATTTAAAATTCTAGAAAAATGATTAAAAATTGTATCTAAAAAATGATTTATTGAAATGCTTTGTCTTTTCAATGATGTAAACAAAAAATCAATAAAACAAATGATGAAAAGAAATGTAAGAATATCTTACTTTTTACACAACTGTTGGTATGATCTGTCTTTGACAGACAGTACTGTTTCGGTACTGTTAAGTACTGACAGTACTGTTACCCTTTTCAATTGCAACTGCAAAGTGAGAACACTTA
>JAQIXI010001626.1:0-12888 GCA_034700165.1 Galumnidae sp. Gr-Ori-00277 | reverse complement strand
GATTTTTGGTATCTTTTGATTCGGTTTTTTCATCGCAATTATGTCTCTCAACGAAACAATTTCTTTAAAATAATTCTAATTACTATTACTATAAATATATTTGTTTTAAACAGTTTTAATGAAAAGGTATCACAAATCGACGGCTGTTTCCAAATAAATGGCACTGAATTGAATTGCTTTGAATACATAGATAAAGTGTCCTTGCTACAACAAAGTGTTAAACTACCTTTTATGCAACTACTTTGCACTACTTATTTAATAATTGTATCCCAAACCAACTTATTCTTAACTGATTTAATAATTTTCAAAACAGAATATAAAAATGGTAAGTATCTTGCTCAATTTTGTTAAATTCCATTATAATTTTATTTGTTCAATTAAGCATGGTACAATCCTCTTTCCTTCTGTTTATCGAAGTTTATAGTGGACTCAAATCTAATGTTTTTAAACTCATTAATAATCTTCTGTTTGGGACAACTCATTAGACCTCAAGTCCACGATTATTATAAACAAGCAATTCTTTTCTACATTATTTCAATGGCAGTTCACATAACAAACTCGATGTCAATGATCACTGGTCTGGTCTTATCTTGGAATGCTAGTATGGCGGCCACCGTTTCATTAAGCATTGGACTTACCTGGATATATTTGTCGAATTTCATAATAAAGGTTTCAGATATGCCTTCATTTTTAAGTGTGTTCGCAGAAATTAATCCGATGAATTATTACCTTGATTCTGTAATAATTCTAATATTTGGTTTAAATCGTTGTCCCGAAGGACAGAAGTCAAGAGTTCTCATAGAATATGATTTAGTAAACGATGAGTACCTCTTTTGGAGATATATTCGACTCTTTTTAATACAATATATTGTTTTGATTTTCACTTATTTTATAATATTTTTTGTAAAATCAAATAATCTGACCTGGATATTCATTACAAAGATATTCAATACCAATCGTAAATCAAAAGTTAGGGACGAGTCTACACATGTCTATATCTTGAACAATAATCACCAAGATCAACTAAAAACTATAATTGAAAGTAAAGATAATTCAAAAGAGAAACAAATTATGATCTTCTGGTCTGATTTAACATACAGTATATTAACAAGGACATTTATTAAGTCTGAAAAGAAACTGTTATTAAATAATATCAACGGTTTCTTTGAGTCAAACTCTTTGAACGCCATTATGGGTCCGTCCGGTGCCGGAAAAACCACTTTAATTAACTGTTTGTCCGGAAGAAAAGTTAATGGATTAAATGAATTTTCAATTATTAATGTATTTAAAAGTAAGAGTTGTTATATCGCACAGAATGTATTCGAACACCTTTTGAAAGGACTGACTGTTAGACAAACACTAATATATGCCTCAAAACTTAAAAATTCCGGAATTATTAAACAAATTAATCACAAAAAGATTGTCTCGGATTTAATGTCAGAGTTCTTCATATCGGATACGGCAGACAATAGAGTCGATTCCTGTAGTGGAGGCGAACAGAAGAGAATAGTTATCGCATCAGAACTGACGGCCCAGACTAAGCCCAACATTTTATTCATTGACGAACCGACGAGTGGTTTAGACAGTACTGCAGCTGAAGTGGTTGTCGGATGTCTTAAGAGTCTATCACTTAATTATGACATAACAGTCATAACAACAATACATCAGCCAAACCAAGACTTATTCCATATGTTTGACAAAATTTATGTTTTGGCCAAAGGAGGGGTTTGTGTCTATTCAGGTCTTCCACAGAATCTGCGACAACATATGAATGAGTGTCATATTGAATGCACTGATAGCCAGATCCCGATCGAAGTCCTTTTGAAAGTTTCTTCTGAAAGTAATAATAATTTATTAAAAGAATTAATTGAAAAAACAAATGAAGAAAATATAAAATCATTTAATAATTGTTTGAAGGAAAACATGCATTCATTGCAATCAAAGTCTTCGAAGAGATTCAGTTTCAATGATTTTAAAATATTTTTCTTTCGAACAATGATTTACTCCTTTAAGTGTCAGTGGATTATACTTTTCGTACAATTCTTGTTAATCCAATTGATAGCTCTTAACCTAAAAATAATATCAAATCCAGAGATGATAAAAGTTGATGGATGTGTTGATATCGAAGAATTTACATGCGGTACAACTCCCCAACAAATTGAGCAAGATTACTACTTGAAAAGTAATATCATGACTATTTACGTTCAATTATATATTATACCTCTCATATCAAATGTGATTATATCCATCACATTCTGTACTGATTTTCAAATATTTAAGCGAGAACATTACAATGGTAATCTTAATTTACTCGATTATTATAACTAACTAGGGAAAACTCCCTGTAAAGAACTCTGATATCATAATAAGGTTAAAATCAGACTGAATCGCATAATTATATTCTAAAATCATTTTTTCCGAATGTTCTTGGCCAAAAATCACCGATAAATTTAGCATAAGTATCTTCTAAAAGTTTTAAAATAATCTTTGAATTTAAACATGATCAAGCAACATTACTAATGTGTCACTGATAGCGTTTAGCAGGGATGGCCAAAGGGGTATTCCGGAATACCCCCTAGGAGTGAAAAATCAGCAAAATACCCCCTAAGATTGGTAGGCAAATTTGTAGACTCCCCATCGAAAAGAGGAAAAAAATCGAAAAATAATTGCGGAAAATCAGAAAAAATTAGTAACAAATCAGTAAAATAACTGAAAATAATAAGAAAACCCAAAGCAAACTACAAAAACTGCGTAAAATTTGCAGTTTTAGAGTGAGTTTTTCGTAAATTTGGTGGAAAAAATCTTTTTTGTCAATAATTCTTAGTTTTTTGCTTCAAAAGTGATAAAATAAGTTAAATATGATTGAATTGTATGTATTTATAAGGAAAAACACCTAATATGCTATTTTTAACGATTTTTAGCTTTTTTTCAAAATACCCTTATACCCCCTGGGGTCAGACCAAAATACCCCCTAGCACCCCCTAGAGTCGAGACCTTTGGCCATCCCTGGTGTTCAAATATTTTATTTATTGAATGAACACTAATTACTTTTATTAATAGTTTATTCATTAAACTTCACTAATGAAAAATTAGTAATGTAGCTTGCTCGTGTCTATATTTCAGAAATGGCAAAAGAACTCGATCCCAGGGGAAGTGCCTGATTTTAAGTATATAAATCTTATTATGATCACAGAGTTCTTTATACAGAACTTTCCCGAGTAAATTCATATATTTAATCTAGATTGGTATAGTACTGGATCATATTTATTTGTAAAATCCTTAATTGACGCATTGCCTTGGGTTATTAATGTTGCATTATTTTTTGCTATAAATGACGAATATGGCGACTGGAAGATATACTTGGTCTTTGTCACGATGACAAGTTTGACAACTTTTTGCGCTCAAAGTGTAGCCCAGATCTGTGCTATTATGAGTCCACATAAACCGAACTTGGCAATGTTTATGGCAACTTTGATTCATTCGGTTTTCTTTTCAATAGTTTTAAGCAATTCATTGATTCCACTCAAAGAACTTCATTATGTGTTCCATATTCTGAGTTCTTTCTCTTATTTTAAGTATTGTTACGAAAATGTTCTGATTATAATTTATGGGTTCGACCGCTGTTCTGATGGACAGTTCTCTTCAATTCTTTATATGAATGATATAAAAAGTGATGACTTTTGGTTCAATACTTTTTATTTAATAGTTTTATGTATTCTTTTAAAAATTGTTTTGTATTTTGTTTTAATCATAAAAATTAACTCAAATTTCCAAATGAAAAAAGTTTCCAAAAGTGAAGAAAAGCTAACAAATGATGACTTAAAATATTTTAAGCGAATAACTATATAACTCATAAAAATTGTTTTATTGATATTTATTCTCAACTTTTATTGAATTCAAATAAAGTTTTATTTAATATAATTTTATTTCAAATCTTGTATATAATTGAAAATAGAAAATTGCATCTGGGTTTTGCGAATATCAAAAAACTCATTTTCAAGTCAATTATTTTGCATTTCATTCAATTTTTTGACAAAAGAATAAATGGATTAAAAATATTTGAGACACAATTAGAACACAATTAAAGAGACTTTTCAAAAGTTTTAAACTTAAAAGACATGCGCTTTAGTTATGTTGTCATTGAATTAAAGCACATCTCAAACACATGTCTTATGTTTACATCAATTGCTTTACATTTAAATTAAACCAATTTTTGAATTTAATTATTATTTTGACATTAATTGGTTTTTAATATCAATTTTGAGTTAAACGTAAGCGAAGTTATGGCCAAAACTAATATAAATCCGGAAGAGTTGTGGAATGATATTCAAAATTTGTCGATAAAACCGACGCAAAAGTTGATTCAAAGCAAAGATTATTATGACTTAAACAGACCTCAAATTAAAGTAAGTGAAGACTAAAACTTAAAAATTATATTTAATAAAATATTTGTGAATCAGTCGGTCCAGAATATAGCGAAGGCACACATCGATTCTTTCAATTTTATGATTGAAGAGGGACTACAAAAAGGGATTCAGGTTTGACCACAACTTTAATCACATTTTTTATTAGTCCTTAATTTTAATGATCTTTTTTACAGAATTTGAGACCTCTTGAGTTCGAATTGCCGTCAAAAGAAAGAATTAGAATCCAAATAATAGTGAGAATCAATTGATTTCAATCATTTTAAACCATTTTAATGGAAAACTTTAATTTTTTTCAAAGGATTCCCAAATTTTCAATCCAGTGGTCCATAAGGACTCGCAGTCGCGAACTATTCATTTCTTTCCATCGGAGGTCTGTCTTTCCTTTTATTGAATTAAATACTAGTTTTATTATATGACTTTTTAGGCCCGAATGAGAGGCACATCATATAAGGGTAAACTTCAACTTTCCTTTTCCTGGAGTATTGATGGAAAAATGCAAGAAATTTTTGAAGAATTTATTGGAGAAATTCCTATTATGGTTAAGGTCTGACTTTTGATTAAACTTTTGAACATTTATTTGATAATAAAATATTGGAATTTCAGTCAAATCGCTGTAATTTAGAAAAGTTAACGAAAAAACAAATGGTTTTACGTAAAGAAGACGCCGACGAATTCGGGGGTTATTTTGTTATCAATGGAAACGAACGCGTCATCAGATTATTAACGGCTCAACGAAGAAATTATGTATTAAATGACTTAATTTTATTTTAATCTTAAAATTAAACTTAATTTTGTAGCCGATGGCCATCACTCGTAAATCGTGGAAAGATAGCGGACATCTCTTTTCTGAGTTCGGTATATCAATCAGATGCGTCCGCACCGACCAATTGGGTTCTGTAAGTATTTCCCCCTTGGTCTTTTCTTTAATAAAGTTTTATCCAGAATATGATTCTTCATTATTTGACGAACGGAACCGCTCGATTGCGTTTCTTCTATGAAAGACAACCCATTTATTTGCCACTAATGATGGTCTTCAAGTGTCTGATGGATGTATCGGATCAGTATATCTTCAATGAGTTAACAAAAGGCAAACAAAGCGATACATTTTTCAAAAGTTGTATCACAAATATGTTACGTTTGGTTCAGGACGAAAATCTCTACACATCCAAACAGATCAAGAAATATATCGGCGAAAGATTTAGAGCGAGGTGTCAATGTCCACCTTGGTACACTGATGAAGAGGTCACTGATTATTTGATGAGAGAGTGTATTGCTGTTCATTTGACCTCAAACCAGGACAAATTCAATTTAATGATTTTTATGACTCGAAAACTTTTTGCATTTGCGAAGGGAGAGTGCGCTCACGAAAACCCCGATAATCCTATGTTTCACGAAATATATTTGAGTGGACACATTTACTTTACTCTTCTCTTAGAAAGACTTTCAATGTTTTTGAGTTCTGTTAAGATAGTGATCGACAAAATGCTTCAAACGTCTGAAAAAAGTGGAAATGAATGTGTCTTAACCTCAGCGATTGTCAAAAAGGCTCTGTCCTCGAAGTACAGTGAAATCACTCGACCCCTCGAATATTTAATAACAACCGGAAACCTAAGATCAAAATCCGGACTCGGATTACAGCAAACGGTTGGCATTACTGTAAGCGCAGACAAAATCAATTGGTGGCGATTCTTATCTCACTTTCGAGCGGTGCACCGTGGACAGTTCTTCACAGAAATGAAGACCACTGCCTGTCGTAAACTATATCCCGAGGCTTGGGGTTTTGTTTGTCCTGTTCACACACCTGATGGTACCCCCTGTGGTCTTCTCAATCATTTATCAGAAATGTGTCAGATAACTAACTATCAGTCGACAGTTCGCACTGTTCTCGACTTTCTATTTGCGGCCGGAATGGAACCAATGGATTCTCCGCTTTATATCGACGAAACGTTTTTTAATGTTTCTCTCGACGGAAAAATTATCGGATATTTAAAAGAGTCGCTAACGGTTCCAGTTTTGTCTGAATTGCGTACTTTAAAGGCCAGAAATAACAATAAAATTCCTCCGACTCTTGAAATCGGTTTCGTTCCAAAAACAGATAAACCGACTCAATATTCTGGGATTTACTTATTTTCGACCCCATCCCGAATGATGCGACCCGTTTTCAATCTGAAGACTCAATCATTAGAACTGATCGGAACATTTGAACAAATTTATATGGATATATGTGTCTCAGCCTCTGAATTGATTCCCGGAGTGACTACTCATCAAGAATTGAAAGAGACGAGTATATTAAGTATTCTGGCCTCTCAAATACCTTATCCCGATTTCAATCAAAGTCCTCGTAATATGTATTCCTGTCAAATGAGTAAACAAACGATGGGAACTCCAACGCATACCATTAAGTATAGATCAGACAATAAACTCTATACAATAGTGAATCCACAGTCAAGTTTAGTCCGTCCCACGTCTCACGACCACTACGAGGGCGATAACTATCCTCTCGGGACAAATGCTGTGGTGGCCGTCATCTCATACACCGGTTATGATATGGAAGACGCTATGATTCTGAACAAAGCGTCGGTCGAACGCGGATTCAAATTTGGTTCCATTTATAAGACCGAAAAAATCGATTTAAGAGAAAAGGCGGGCATTAAAAGCGGTTCCTCAGAAATTATCTACATTTTTGGCCGTAAAGAAGAAGATATAAAATTAGCAGAAAAATTGGATTTGGATGGACTTCCTTTCATCGGTACAAAAGTGGAATTCGATGATCCAATTTGTAGTTATTTGGATCAGACAACCGGTGAAACAAAAGTTCAAAAATACAAATCAATGGAAACGGCGTATATCTATGACGTGAAAATCCTTGGATCCGATTCAGGTAAAACTCTTCTACAGAAAGTTGCCATCACTTATTGGATTCCAAGAGCACCTATTATCGGTGATAAATTCGCTAATAGACATGGACAAAAAGGAGTCTGTTCTGTGCTCTGGCCTCAAGAGAATATGCCATTTACTGAAGGAGGTATGACTCCAGACATAATTTTCAATCCCCACGGCTTTCCCTCTCGTATGACAATCGGGCAAATGATTGAAAGTATGGCTGGAAAAACAGCGTCAATGTATGGGACAGTACACGACGCCACTCCTTTCACTTTCTCTGAAGAGAATATCGCTTCCGATTATTTCGGAAAACTTTTAGAAAACATTGGATTCAATTATTTTGGAACCGAACGAATGTATAGCGGAGTCGACGGACGGGAACTTAAGGCCGATATTTTTATTGGAATTATTTATTACATTAGACTCCGACATATGGTGGGCGACAAATATCAGGTTCGCTCCACCGGACCTATTGATAACATCACTCATCAACCGGTCAAAGGACGCAAACGATGCGGTGGTATTCGTTTCGGAGAAATGGAAAGGGACTCACTCTTAGCTCACGGAACGTCTTTCCTTCTTCAGGACAGACTCTTCAATAATTCAGATAAAACTTTGGTCACATATTTTCTTATTTTTGTTCCAATTCTAACTATAGTTAATAATTTTAGGCTCAAATCTGTGCGAAGTGCTGTTCATTAATATCTCCGTATTGTTCATCAATTAATGAGGAATATAACTACGAAATGAAGAAATTATGGAAATGCCGTTTATGTGATACTTCAGAAAACATCCGATTAGTTGCCATCCCTTATGTTCTTCAATATTTGGTCGCAGAGTTGGCGTCAGTTAATATAAAAGTCAAGTTTAATGTCAATTAACTTCTCATTTGAGTATATATTAAATTAAATTTTATGTATTTTCTTAAATGACTTGAAATCAAAGTTAAGTTTAAACTTTAAAGTGTTATAAGAACTGTCATTATTGTCCCCTTCTATTTTTGCCCTAGGTTATATCAATAGATGGCGATACTATATCTGTTGTATAAACTTCTAAATAATTTATTTTATTTAAAATTAAACTTAAAAATAAATTGATAATCTTGCTCATCTCATTTTGACAAATATTTCTTTATAAATTGAAGAAATGTGTTCCCACACTTACCATAAATACCTGTTCTCAAAGTTTGTTAAAAATTAAGCTTTTTATGTATAAACTGTGAATGAAATTCAATTTTTTTAATTAATTAATGAGAGATAAAAACTTATTTTATTCATATTTAAAGTATTTCTCAAATTAATTGATATTCAGAAGAACTCTCTGTTCGCACAATTTTTTACATATTTTTTGTCGAATTCACTGCTGAATGTATATAATATTAATAATAATTGAAATTGAAATTAGAACAAGTACAATTTATCTTTATTCTAATTTGTATTGTTTTAGATTCTTTGGTTGACTCTATTATTTGCATAAAAATTTGAAACAAAACAGAAAAATCTCATAAACTTTTCCTCAGAATTATTGTAACGGTATTTACGAATGACTTAATTGTCAAAAGTTTAAGTGATTCAAAAGTATGCGCTTTATATCAAAGGAGTGATTCTATTGGTTATGACTTCTATTGTGACGATCGATGGCTCACAAAATGGCCGAATATTGTATGTAAACATTTGACACAACTATTTGTTTAAATCTATTATAATTTAATTGAATTAAGAATTTATTGGGATTTAATTAATTAATTGTTTTGAGAAAATGTTAAAATGAAAAGTTTTGTCAAAATATTCGCCAATCGGTTGAAAATCCATAGAATTTGGGCCCAAAATATCGATTGTTTGCGAAAAATTCACTCGAAATCCATTGAATCAATTGTCAAATGTCTTCAAATTCTGGTCAACTGAACAGCAATGAAGACTCCGAAGTGATGGTACGTCAGGTGAATCTCGTGGCCGCCATTCACGACCACATTTCCTGCACTAAAATATCGCAGCATTCGATCGGAACCGCTATTTGTGGTCTTCAGACTTCTGTGGCCGACATCGGAGACAATCAGAACGCAGTTATCGGTTCAATCAGTTCTGAATTGTCGACACCTTTCGAGTCGGACCACATTTACGCCACAGAAAGCAAGTCTTTCGATAATCTTTCGGCCAACGGATGCGTTCGTCCGAATCTTTTTGGAAACAGTCTTTCAGATGAAAGGAATCAGATCTCAAAACTGACAGAAATGATCCTAGGACAGTTAGACCTCATCCAACACCAACAGGAACAGCTCCTCAAGAAAGACAGACAATTGCAAGGACTGAAACAGGACAGGGAAGCCCTTTGTCTTAGACTCGAGAAAATGGAGAAACGAATTGCGGTTTTGAGCGCAAAAGTGGCCAATAATAACATTATTACTATTAATAATAATAATAATAATATTAATAATACAAATTCTGTAATTAATAATACGAATAGCATTTCATCCAATAGTCTAAACAGTAATACAATTAATTTGAGCCGAAATGTGAATAACACTCAGAATAGCGTTAATACAATAGAAACGGATTGCGAACAGAGCGGTTCCGATACTATCGTTGAAGAGACTAATAGTGTCGTCGGTTTGTTCACAGATCAGACTGTTTTTAACAAATTGTATTCAAACAATTCGATTAATTCCAGCGACTCTTCAGCCAATTCGGCGAATAATAGTACAGTCACTTCGAAAACCAAAACTCTTGACAAGACTTCAAATAATGAAAATAATTCGAACCAAAATGAAGATAATGTGACATCAGTTAAGATTAAAACCGAATTTATAGAAGAGGAAGAGGTCGAAACAGATATTGTGGCGAATATCACAAACAGTTCGACCACTTCTCGGAAGAGTCGTAAAAGACATACCGAAGTGTTGGTCACAACTCCTTCATTGTCGACGTCTAATAGAAAACGCAGTAAACAATCCATTAGTTCTGAAAACTCGATAAATGGTATCAAAAAAGAGACGATTAGTGTTAAAGAGACGTCTTGTGATTCATTTAGTACTTTGAGTACAACCAATAACTCAATAACTAATAAAACTTTGACTCAAATTAAGAAAAAAGTAGTTAAACAAAAAAGTGAGAGCTCTTCAAAACAGGAAACCATTCAAACAATTAGTGGTCAAAATTGTAGAAACATTTCTTTAATCAGAGATGTATTGTTTACATCAAAGCCTTACGCAATAGTTGTAAATAATAGTCATTCTTCACATGAACTCAATGTTAATATCAGTGAAGCCGAAGATTCTGTTGATATTAAAACTGTTTCTAAAGAAAAGCTGACTTCTGATGTGATAGAAGTGCCCAAATTCCGATTACATCCCGTCAGCAGCTGTTACTCTCTCGAAGGCACTGAGGTTTGTATCACTTCTCTTATAATTTTATCAAAAAGTTTCACAAATTTTTAAATGTATTTCTCTTTAATAGAATTTAGACGACGACGTCTTCAATAGAAGACACAGTAAGTTAGAGAACGACGAAAGAAGAAGAAAACGGTTTGTTTTGTTTATTAGTCTAAGTTTTATAATAAATAATAAATGTTTAAAACAGATGGGATATACAGCGACTACGAGAGCACCGCTACAATGAGAAATTACGCACAGGTCGTTATTACAACTCAAGTCTCAACAATTGTTTTATTGAAAAGCCATCGGATCTCAAGAAAAAGGGATTGGATTTCATATCTTTTTATCCGGATATCAAAAATCGTTAGTAATCTTAAAATAATTAATTGAAAAGTTTTAATAATATTAACAATTTTTTTAAATTTATTTAATTACAGTTCAGGCCATAGAAGTTTCAGAGAAGATTCCATACATCGCTTTTGGACATCCGGTCCCTAAAATCCCCATAAAGTTAGTACTAAACTCTGTTTTATTATCTTTTAAAACAAATGGATTTTATAGATTTTTTTCGCTTCCGTGGAATACCTCTGAAAAAAGTTCGACTCCTATTAAGGAGAGAAAAGTGGGACAAAAGAAGATCTAAATATAATACTTATTAAAAGGTCAACACTAGGGATGGTTTTGTCTGTTTTTGATGTCTGTTTCAGTTAAGAATTTGAGAGCATTTGTTCATTTGTACCGGTATTTCATTGTTTGATTCAATCTATGGTTAAATCATTAATATTTGTGTAAATTTTAATTTGAAAAACTATAAAATACTAAGAATTTCATTGAAAATAATTCTCTTTTTTTGTTAAATAATATTTCAAGAGTTTTGACAATTTTCTCATTGATTTTCAGAAATAATCAATAAATTGTTTTTATTTACACCAATTGTGAGAATTTGTAAATCATTTATAAAATTTAATTTAAACTCATTTTTTTGCAACTCTTGAATGAAAATACAATTTAAGCAAAAATTATTTTTTAGAACTTTATATATATTCTAATAGTTTTTAAATTATGAAAATTCCTATTATTATATACACAAACATATTGTATGTTATGTTATGTCTATTATTAGATATTTTTAAAACTTTTTTCTGAAAATCAAACTTTTGTTTAGGTATTTACACAAAATTCAATTCTTAAGTCATTTATCACTCATTATTTCATACTTTAAATTAATTTTTTCCTTAAATTCATTAATTTATTTTGAATCGAATAAAATTAATTTATTCAAATTCTGTATTATTTTTATTATTACGTCAATTGAATTTAAAAGTGATTCAATGAGTCACAGAGAGATGTACTAGACTTTAGTACTAGACTCAGATAGAGGTAGGGATGGAAAAATACATGTATTTTGAAAACGGGTTTGTATTTTTCGTATTTTTCTTGTAGAGGGCTTGCTAGGGCATTTAAATATTATTGAATTTTTTATGGCTTTGTAAGAAGAAAGGTTACGTTATTTTAAAGCCAAGATTATTAAAATCAGTTAAAAAATCAAAATTTTGAGGACTTTTTATTCAATTATAAAAAATATGCGAACAAAAGCATTGGTGTCATCGTTAGGGGTTATAAAAAATGTCAAAAAATAAGTTTTATTTAAAATAATAAAATTGAATAATACGTCTAGAATTTGAATAAAATATGTCTGGGAGTCTAACTCGAAAAATACGAAAACATCCCTGGAACAAAACGGTATCAAATTTAGGGATAGAAAAATACATGTATTTTGAAAACGTGTTTGTATTTTCATAGAAAAATACACTATAAATTATACTGTATTATACAATATGTATTATTTTACATTATATACAGTCGCCGCCAGTATAGGTTAGAATAATTCTGAAGTTTTGTTTGAAGTTTCATTAATTATTCTATTTTACAAATATATAAAAGTTTTTAAAATCACCTAGCTATTTTTTGAGATTTAGTGGTTTTTTGTAAAGTATGCCGAAAAATTGATAAATCATCTTGCTTCTCTTAGGTTATTTAAGATATTCAAAAAATTCCAAAAGTATTTTGTGTAAAATTGATAATAAAAAAATCCAATTTCTGGGTGTTCCAAATGTTCAAATGTATCTTGTTTAGTTTTTTAGTAGTGATTTTTTTAGTGAGACATACAAATTTGAACATTTTTAATTATCATGCTAAAAATATTAG
>JAQIXI010001625.1:0-12889 GCA_034700165.1 Galumnidae sp. Gr-Ori-00277 | reverse complement strand
AGGATTGATTTCAACTTCAATTATAACTTAAATTATTTATCAATTGTTTTGAAATTTAAATTTATTTCAAATAAAAATTATATTTATTGGAAACATCTTTACTTCAATTGTTATACATATATGAAGAAAGACTTTAGTTGAGCTCAAATCAAGAGGAAGACCACAAAAGTTTCATTTTATAGTTTTGGACAAAAATAGTATACATTAGTACTGAAACAACAAAAAAAAGATATTATTTCATAAAACAGTTGTTTTGATTCGTGGCTCAGATCTCATACAAATTGTTTTTAATATCTCTTAAACTTTTGTTTATTAAAATATTTATTTTGTTTATAATTTTAAATAGATTTTTAGTAAATGAATTCATTTATAGCTTTTAATATAAGTATTATTTCCTATTATTAAGTGATTAGTATTTGCGAAATATTGATGTTAAAAATGAAACCACTTTTTCTTACCTTATCTGTAGTGGAAGTGATATTTATTACAAGAATGAGATAAAACATTTAAATATTGAATATTTATCGATAACTTATTGATAAGAAAGTGATTAGAAATTGTCAGAAAAGAGTAATTAAGGAAATTTTGTAAATTTTTGACAATTTTCTTATCGATTCTGTTATTTAGATATGATTTGTTTGGAAACAAAATTAATGTGCGATTCACGTGACTCGTAGTACTCATACCACGTGACTCATACGAAGCCAATGCACGCATAAGACCTTCAATTGTCCCCTAAAGTGTCGCTCAGATCTCATTTGAATATACAAACAAAACGTCAATTTATTTGAGGGATTCTTAAATAAAATTGCATTCATTTGTTGAAAATAATGCGAGAATTGATTTTATTTTGTGAACAGTATTTATGTGAAACTGAAAACCAGAGAAACACTACTTTTAAACCGAAATGAGGAGACTTTAAAAGTCACGTATCGTTCAAAGCGTGCATTCAGTGAATTGCAGTCAATATTAAATCGCTTTTTATAACTGTATTAACTCTGCTAACAATGAAATTTAATTGCAATTATTTCTATCTTTATTTTAATTTATTATTTGTTTGCTTTTCCTCACAAATTGAGGGCATATCTGATGAACGAAACAAAACTCTGTCTATAAATTCATCGCTTGATATCCAAATCGATGTGAAGTCTAATCAAACAAATGAATGTAAGTTTGATTTTGTGCTAATTTTAGCGCTTTTTTTCACTATTTTTGTCAATAATTTTTAATCACTTTCTTATCGTATATTTAATGTTTTATCGCATTCTTCTAATGATTATATAAGAGAAATACTTTTATAGATAATGAGTTTAGGATATATTGATTGAAAGGTCAAACAATTGGCTTCAATTTGAACTAATCTAAGCATTTCCTAAATTATTTAAGACTCAATTCAGTGTTAAATTTAAGCTTTTTTTAACACTTTCTTTGAGTTAAAAATTGTTTTAAATGAGTCATAAAAAATAATAATTAAAACAATATTTTAAATGAAAGACATTTCCTATAATTTAAATCTTTAGAATTAATTTAATTTTATTGAATTTGACGTCAATTTATATTAAATGAATAATAAATTATTATTAATAATATTTCTTCAGTTTTTCTAAGAAATCAAAGTTCAGAGAATATTAATATCATTTGAATAAAAATTAATTGTCTTTAAATGAAAGAATCACTCAATTAATTATTTTTTTTTCTATTAATATCTTAAATAAGACTAATTTTAGCCGAGAATTGGCTAACATTTGAAGATTTTATAAAATAAAAGTTATCGACTGTCGATCAAAATTGGGACACAATTTAAACATTAATAGAGTTTCGAAATTTTTGTCAAATTTGTGACAATAATATAACTATAATTGTATTTATGTTTCAAATAAAGAATTTTTATAATTTAAAGTAATTTTAAAGAATAATTAATTTGAAGCGAATTTCAAAACTAAAAACACATTTTTATTGACGTAATCCTAAATAAACATAAATTTTAAAAAATGAAATAAAAATCATTTTTTACTTTAAGAACACTTTTTATTTAAAGAATTAATAACAGAATATTAATTAAATAAATAATTAAATGACTAAATAAACTGAGAGATAAATCGATTTATTTTTGATTTTAATAGAATTTACTTATTTTTTATCTAAATTTTAATAAAGATTTAATAGAATTAATTGATTAATATATTTTAACTTTCTTTAATTAAATGATATAACTGAATTTGGATTTTGCTAGATTATTACATAGATATTCGAATAATGTTCAACAATTTATATTTATTATAATAATAAGTTGAGTAAGTTTATCTCACAGTTAACGATGTGTTAATAATGTCAACTTTTTTTAATTACTGTGAAATTTAATGTAATTTTGTAGGGTTGCATCTAGACTTGAGTCTAGAATCTAGACCTTGGTCATTTGAAACCATCTAAAACTAATTTACAAATATATTTTGAATGCTTTTAATTCTAACAAAATTTAATTCTGATTTGAAAGTAATCAAACTTTTAGTTTAGAATCGCATTAATTTAAATTTAAAATCAGTTATATTTGATAAATATTTTTAAGATAAACTTTATAAGTATATTACCTATAATTATAGTAACGTTACACTCATTTTCAAATTTAGTGTAATTTTCATTCATTATTAAAATATAAATACAATGTATAATAAAATGATATAGGTAAAATTAATATACCTACTCTATAAATTAAAATAATAATAAATTCTAATAATTCATTTAATTTGTGGTTTATTTGCAAATATCTTATATTCAAACAAACATAAGTCTAGATATTCTACTAAAGTAGTGGTCATTTACGGAATTTTGACAAATTTGTGTTCATTTGACAAATACTGAATTATATTTATTTTCGAAAATCACTGAAAAATTCCTAATTATCAGTTTTTTATTGAACATCCTTTTAACGATTGCTGATCTAGGTGATAATAATTTTTATCATAACACATTATCTAATTCATGTTGAAAAATTGTTCTAGATACTGTAGTATCTAACATAGGACCTCGTTTTAAATTTTTAAGTAGTGTATAGTCAAACTTCCTTAACATTTATTTTCTTAATCACTTCAAAAGTTTTGACCCATTCTTTTAGCCTATAATTCATTCGATAAATTTCCTGAACCCAACGTTAAGTTCTTTAGAGGTGAAAGTCTTTCTTTTGTTAAAAGTATTAAAATATTTGTTAATTTAATTATATTTTTTTATTTCACGAATTATTGCCTAAAAGTTGTTTTAAAAGATTCTCAATTGATATGAATTTTTGAATCGATTATCAAATCAAATGTATTTGAAATTTGATAACTTTCTTGTTTTAATTAAATCAATAATTGCGACACATTTGAAGGTTTGGGTTAATTATTATATAATCGATTACTTCTATATTATATTCAAAGGTTTCATTTTTTTTAATAAAAATTAATAAAAGGGCCGACAAATGATCGGAAATACCTTTTGAAGGCCACCAAAAGTTTCCGAACACTTGTGTCGACTCATATATAGATTTTGTGCCAATTTTTTAAAGTTTTAAATGATTTCTCTTTTATTCACTAAATATTAAACTTTACAACATTTGTTATAACATTATTTTAATAATAATTAATAAATTTTCTTTATTAGACGATGTTTTGATATTGAGTTCAACGAAAATACTTAAATATTGGAAATCAAATTCAAGACTCCACTCATCAAAAGTTATAGAAAGTATTGAAAACTTTCGTTCAAATGAATCAAAAACGGAAAAAATCACTGCAATTGAATTTTATAGTAATCAAATTGATTGCGAAAATCGATTGTTTTGGTTCGAAGTCGTCACTCAAACAATTTATAGTTCCCTAATTGAAATCAGAGACGAAAAACTATATTTAACTGAAACGACGAAACTTTTAAAAACAAATTTTGGTTCTCATATAAGATTTGCAGTCGATATAAATAATAAAAACATTTATTTTTCTTCTCATGATTTCTCGCGAATCGATATCTTCGATATGAAAAACAATGAATTAAAAAACTTTTTACATAATATCTCAAATCCGGTCGATATAGCGATAGATAGTGACCAACAAATATTGTTTTGGATCGAAAAGTCGTGTATTTCTCAAACGTTTATAAATAATATCAATATTGTGAGGATGTGCTCAATTGATGCCAAATCTTTGGCCATTGACTCAATCAATGGTGAGATCTTTTGGTCCGACTCTTTAGGAAAAATTCATAGAAGAAAATATTTCTCCAAAAACGATGAAGTGATTTATAGACCTAAAAAGATGACACAAAACCATTGTTTACGAGTGACTGGAAATGCCATTTATTTGAGTGATCCCTACAAACTAATGGCTGTCAATCGTTTTACATCCACTGAGAAAGTGGTTCTCATCGAAAGCCCTGATATTCTTGCATTTAAACCGATTCCTAGAGAACACTTCTGTCAGAGAGAAAAGAAGGAAATGTCTCACAATTATACTAATTATAACTCAACTAATGAGTCAAATGTGATAACTATTAGTCCAATGAACCGAAGCCTTAATTTTGATCTCAACCAGACTTCTAATGATATCGAAAGCAAATTCGAATCTAAAAACTCAATTTATATTATTATTTCGGTTTTAATTATTTTTGTATTAATTTTATTAATTATTATAACTTTTAGAAAGTTTTATCCAAGAAATGTATCGTCAAATAGAACTCAAGTCAAAAGAATTGGTCGAAAGAGAAACCAATTTTTATTTAATGATAAGAATAAACTTTTAACAAATGCTAATAAAGAGGTTAACAAAACAGTTTGTATCGAAGATTTGGGTTCTTTTAGTAATACCGGATATTTAGATCCACAGGTTTTTTGTTCGAATTGTCCCCTCAGACAGACCTGTAGTTCTTGTGATGATAAAGAAGAATGTCTGGAGAGAGGCATTTGTTTGAATACATATAAATTGTTGACTTAAATTGTTATCTATTTTTAAAATTAATAGTTTTTATAAATAAATAGTGTTTTGTTTTATTGTTTTTTTTATCGATTTGTATATTATTTGAAATCTTCACTAATACCTCAAAAATAATTTACCTCAATTATTGATATTCAAAAGGAAACAACAAGGAAATATTCTCCAAATTATATAAACGTAAGTAATAATAAATTATACTTTGATTTTATCGAAGTTAATCCTAAATTTTCCTCAAACTCTAACATAAATTAGCAAGGCATTAATTAAATAATTAATTTATAATTATTTGTTTGAAAGGTTAGTGCGAACACACATTATATGGTTTAAAGAATACCAACATTTCATTTAATTATCAAATGTTGGTATTTGTTTCTCTCAATACTAAATAAACGATTAAAGCCTAAGAAAATATATTTTTTGTGTCCATTCAATAATAGGTCCACATTTATATGTGGGGCAAAAATGCAATTTCTAAACTTCGAGGTATCTTTATTTTATGTTTTTAAATAGTGTTTAAAGTCTAAAAACTATTTTAAAACCTAAACTCTTCAATCAAAAACAATTTCTTCTAAAACTCAATTTTTAAGACTCAATGTTTACTGTATTAAAGTTTTACTGGAATTGCAAAATATGTAAATATTTTGTAATAATAATTAGAAATAAATATTATTTTTTGATAATTAAAGAAAAAATTGCGAATATTTTTTATATTCATAATATATAGACTCTAATTATAGGGAATTTTGTCTTTAATTTCAAATTTTTATTTAAAGCCCTTTAATATTATTATTAATAAAAAAGGATTTCTTTAATTTTGAAACAATAATTACTGCAAAAAATCAAAACTAGTTTACAATAAATTAAAAATTTTAATGAATGAATTTATTGGATATAATATTGAATAGAATGAGAGAAAGAGAAGACATCCTTTGCTTTTTGCATAGTTTTGGTTCTGATTCGAAGCGATAGATATGATGTAAATATAGTGTAAATAAAGAGTATTAGAGAGCATCGCATCCACAGCCAATTCAAAGACATTCATCGATTCATCCATTTATTTATTTTTGTGTAGAAAATCAAAAAGAAATCAATAAAAACAAATGAAAAACTTATTCTTTTTATTATTTACTAAACGTTTATCGATTGTATCGCTATTTATAAAGTAATGAAATTTTAGTTTATTTATTGGAATTCAATGAGAATTTAATGTTCCAAACGATGTAATCGAAGAACCATTTATTCTGTAATTCTGTGATCTAAACATATGATAAAAATGGGAGGAATTAATACAAAACTTCGAAAGTGTTTAGAATCTGGAGATCAGGAAATGTCTCTTAAATTAATTGAAGAGAATCGACAAATGCTGAAGAGTTTGAGTCCAAATGAAGTGATCACAGAATTGGATGAAACGCCTCTCCTTTTGTGTTGTAAGTGGTCTATGACTCCGATCGTCAAAATTCTTCTCTTTGACTGCAATGGAAATCCAAATCGAAAAAATATTTTTAATCAAACGGCCATTCATTTGGTCTGTCAGATACCCGTCAGATCTTCTGAACCAAATTCTGAAGATATTTTGAGGACAGAATCAACACTTGAAATGTCAGATGAAAAAAGAGCCGAATGTTTGCAATTACTTCTGGACTGGAATTCTATTAATAAATCAAATAAAGGGAAGAAAACGACAGAAAATATCGATTTGAATGCTTTGGACCGAAATGGAAATACAGCCCTTCATTTGTCGGCCCGTTTTGGACTCTTTAAGTGCATTCAATTATTGATTCAAAACAAATGCGAACTCTTTATTGAGAATGAATTGGGAGAAACCGCTTCTGAATTATCAGCAAAGTATTGCCACTTGGACGTTTTGAAATATTTAGAGTACAAAATGGTTTATAGCAATCGGTTTAACGCACTTTTTTCTAAGAGTAGTGACTATTCTTTAAAAGAAGAATTTTCTTCAATGGAAGACAAAGACTTAGAAGAAGCGAAAAATCGTTTGATTATCGAAACTTCGAATTTATTAAACATTTCGATCACTTCTGCAGAAGTGATTCTTCGATCATTTGATTGGTCTCAGGAATCTCTAATCGATTATTGGTTTAATGAGTCCAACAGATCTATTGATGAAAATCATTTGAGTCATAAAATGAATGAATCAGAAAATTCGGGCCTAAATATTAGCGACGAAAATAAGGAGACTTTGGAATTGTTTTGTGAAATTTGTTCCCTTGAATTATATCCGAAAGAAGTAATAAATGGTAAATGTGGTCATCAGTTTTGTAGCAAATGTTGGAAAAATTATTTAGAGCTTAAGATAGAAAATGGCGGCACTTCTGCTATTAGTTGTCCGGCTTTTAATTGTTCTCATTTAGTAACGATGGATATCATCGAAAGAGTGGTCTCAAAAGAAATGAACGCAAAGTTCTTAAAGAATGACATCGAGTTATTTGTGGAAAACAATCCGTATATAAGTTGGTGTCCGTACCCGACCTGTAAGAAAGCTGTATATATGCCGGAATCAATTTTTAATGCAAGTCGTGAACAGTCATATATTTTGGCGAATTTGCCGCCTATTCTTCCTGTGAGTCACGCCGTCGATTGTGGTTCCGGTCATTATTTTTGTTGGGAATGTAAAAGAGAAGCGCACAGTCCCTGTGATTGCAAGTTATGGGACGATTGGATGATTAAAATTAGTGATATTAAAACCGAAGAATTAAACCAAACGTATTCGCGAACAGAAGACGCGGCAAATTGTTTGTGGTTAGTTAGAAATGCAAAACAATGTCCTCGTTGTAAGACTCACATACAGAAGTCTGAGGGATGTAATCATTTGCGGTGCACTAAATGTAAATATGATTTTTGTTGGATTTGTTTGGAGTCGTGGAAAAAACACAATTCAGGCACAGGTGGCTATTTTAGGTGCAATCGGTCCGAAGCCGCCCAAAGGGCTGAACAAAATATTTGTCTCTTAAAAAGAGTGGCCGAAAGCCATAACTGCGAAATGAAAGAATTGAAAAAATTTGTCTTTCATTACACAAAATATAAATTTAATTATATAACGACTGAAGGCGAGGCATCTCTTATAGATCGGTCCAAATGTAAACAAAAAGAACTCTTCGATTATTCAAAACAAATGATTAGAAATGAAGAAATGGAATCCAATTTAACAGAAGTGGCAGAAGAGACAGAAGTGGCAGAAGTGACAGAAGTGACAGAAGAGGACCAGTTTTTCTATTTGGCTACAATTGAAATGATTAAATCGCGTAGAGTTTTGTGTGGATCTGCTGTTTATGGCTATTATTTAGAAGACCATGGTTATAATAAAGCTGTATTCGAATATATGGAAAACAATTTAAATTATGTCTGCAATCGTTTGTCGGATATCATTGGATGTGATTTCCTTAAAAATACTCGAAATTATATAATTGATTTAACAAGTAAAGTTAGAAATAAGAGATTAGAATTTTTGTTCGCTATTTCCAGAGGACTTATTCCACCGGAAACACCGCCCGGACTAAAGAAACATAAGCGCCAGTGTTTGCCCCGAGTATTAGCGTTAGACTCAATGGAAAACTTATGTAATCCATGCGATGAGAACGACAACACTCTTATAAATGAAGCCATCATTTCATCCCTCAGTGATTATAGAGAAAACAATTTATGGATTCAGGATAAAAATGGAAGACATAACAACCTTTTGGCCATTTATGACTGGCCCGACGACTGTCACATTGATTATTGCGATTCTAAGACTGATTCAACTAATGATAACTTATGTCTACAAACAATACAAACAACTGTTGAAAATCAATCAGAAATTTGTTCGAATATTTTCTGTGCGAAACCAAAAGTGAAAAACCCCCGAACCGGACAAAAACATGACTTCTGTTCACTTAAGTGTAAATATAGATCAGAGGACAGCAATGGTTCAAACAATCGCTCGGAAAAAGATTACGAATACGACTCATCCATGGATTTATTACTTGCAATCGAAATGTCAAAACTTTCATATAATGAGGAACAACAACGACAACAACTTAATGATACCTCTCTTGAAGACTCCAAAGAAGATAATTCTGATAATATTTTTGAAAAATTTGTAGAAAACATTAAAACAAATCCAAATTCAAAGGACTCGTCGACCAAAATTGCGGTCATGTTTTTCCTTAAGAGTTCTTTCGAAGAAGTCATTGACGACAAGAATTTGAATCAAAGTTTAAATGATATGAAAGTCAATAAAAAAATGTTTTCGCTTTAAATTAATTATTCGAAGCGTTTTTCAATTAAATGGAAGTCAAAGACTTTAAAACATTTTCGCTCATTTCAATTGTTGTCCGTTTAAATGATTATTTGAACATGATACTTTTTATATTTTCATTATATTCATACCCTTTTCCCAAACTTTGTATGACTTTATTCTTCGTTTAAAAACTTTGTAGAAAAAACTTAATATAAATAAATAAATGTTTCAAAAAAATTAAATATTGTTTTATCTATGAATTTAAGAATATTTAAAAATTACTCTTTTAGACCCTTTTCAGACCCTTTTCAGGCCCTTTTCAGACTCTTTTCAGACCCTTTTCAGACCCTTTTCAGGCCCTTTTCAGACTCTTTTCAGGCCCTTTTCAGACCCTTTTTATACTCTTTTTAATACTCTTTTTGAGATCCCTTTTTAAGAACTTTTAAATTTTCATTTCAAACTTTTAAGTACTATATTATCAAGTTCATTTGTGAGCATTATACCCTTTAACAATAATTATATATTTCACCTTTTTTTATAGATTGTAGCATAGTCAATTCTCTCTATTATTGGACAAGTACTGAGTCAGTACTACTGACTAAAGGCTATCAATAAAAGCAAACTACCATTTAGTCACAATTTTACAAATTACAGGCAAAATTACCATGTAGTCAAATTCGTGCGTAAGCTATGTGACATTTGCAAGAACATACAATCTAATCATATATGACATTAATTAAAAATGAGTAAGGAAAGTATTAACAAAATAGTTGACATATAAAATGAACTTTTCTTATAATAACTTTATGCAAACAAAACGACTCAATAAAACCCTCTGAAAAGGGCTTAATCTTTATAATAAATGCACTGGGATGTTTGAATTTATATCCTGATCATGTTCAGTGAATCAAGTAAGTATAATACAACATTTCAGCCCCTGTGACTAAAATGGTCTGAATGAAAGTATAAACAAATAAATTTTATAACATTAAGACTTAATGATTAAGTTTTACGATGTGGTCGTTTGAGCACATTATTAATCAAAAACTCACTTTTTTTCTAAAATATTTGGGACTGAACTGTAAGGGAATGACGTTTTATGTTATAAACAAAAATCTGAAACCAAACACTTTAGTATTAATTGTGTTAATTGTAATCGTATGACCACTACTTCCAATATCTTCAAAAGTTTGGCCTCATCTGCAAAATAGAGACTTATTTGCCTCTAAACTTTCTTTGATGAAGGTAACTTGATAAAGTTGATAGTTACCAAAAGCCTCAGCATTTAAACAAGATCGTTGACAAATAAATTATTGAAGATTTTTGAAAAAAGTGAGTTTTTTTCAAATTATTTCATAAATTTGTTTTTTATTTGAATCAACGATTGTATCAGAAAACAAGTTTTACTTCAAATTGTAATGAGTTGTGCATCACATCGACGACAGCCAATACTTGGTCTGCGATCCTAACCCTTAAAGTAAACACTGTTTATGACCGAATCGGCAAAAGTAAGGCATGAATTTTACTAAAATTGTAATAATAATTACTTCTAATGAATACTATTTTTATCTCAAAATTATGATAACATTTTAATTTCCAAATGTCTTAAAAATAAAAGATTTATTGTCAAATTAGCAAGGTAACAGTTCACCAAATTGATAAAAACAAAAAATTATGATAATTGAGAATTAAATTAAATTTCATTAATATTTTAAAGATCTTTAAATGTTTTACAACTATTTTAGACATAAAGAGATTTAATGCTCTTTTTATAATTTTTATAATAATTTTTATTATTTAAAATTAAAAATATAACGAAATAACAATCATAACCCAAATAATGCTTTACTCAACTGTTTAGGTACTGACTGTATGACTGTATTATTGAAAGTATTATATAAACGCGAAAATATATTTCGGTCTTCAATTAATTACAATAATTTCGATAATAATTATATTATTATTAGAATTTTGAATGTTTCTCAACATTTAAACAAAAGGTGTAAATAAGACAAAAGTGTTATTAAAAATATAAACTCTTCGGTAGTTTTACCGTACGTTTGATCGTTGTTTTACGACAACAGTCTTTACATATCATTCAAAGTATTAGAACTGATATCTGAAGGAATTGGAGAAATCTCTTGATTTTCGTTGGGACTGACATCGCTTTCAAAACAAGACACCCCAATACTGAAGGGCGAGGGATCTGTTGATTGTATTTCAGCTGCGCTCAGTATTTCGAGATCATCAGTGGGAGAAACGGCGCCACTCTCTGGTCGACTCGGAGCTAATGAATTCTCTCCACTCATATCATTTGATTTGGTATTTGAATTTTCGACCAAAGATTGCATTGCATTAAATGAATTGATAGCCAGAGTTCGCGATTTGCTTTCAATTTTCTTTCGGGACATATCACTGTTCCTCATATTTTCCATAACAGTTTTCATTTTAATAATCATACTCTCGGGAACAGTAAAACCCTCCCCCATATCGTTGGCATTAACTCCCGAAGCATTTTTGTATTCATCTGATTCGATGAGATCAAGGATATCATCTTTTATAAGAAGATAAGCTCTTCCGCCCGCGGGTGGCATCAAATGATTATCATTTAACCACTGTTTGTCCTCCTGGTCTCCAATATAACGAAACAGATCCGCATGTTTTGTGTAGAGCCGTCCTCTGGTGGCTCCAAATCCGAGGGCTTTATTTGCTTTTGAGCCCAAAACGAATTTCGTCCGAACAGATAATCTCTTCGGATCCCATTTTTCTGAATCTCTTTTAACTTTTTTGGCTGAATCTGATTGACTCGCTTTGGATGAGTTCTTCAAAACAGTTGGAGTCCAACGCCCGGAATGACTCGAATTCAATACATTGGAATGTTTGGGCCCTTTCTTTCGAGAAGTCATAGGCTTAAGGGTCTGAACAGAACTTACTTCTGAGTCAGTGTCAGAATCGGGTTTTACTCTTTTGGGTCGACCGATGGGTCGCGGAATCGGAATATTGTTTTCATTATCCGAAAAGTTGTCGTCATTGTTAGAGACGCCGGCATTGGCCGGACTATTGGAACGGGTGAAGACCGCAGCGAAATACATCTTCTTTGCGTCGTCCAGTATTTGTCTGCAAACGGCCTGAATGTGTTGTTCCGACACAGAATTGGGTCCATTATTGTTACGGATGTTATCAATGGCGGGTCGGAAGAATCGGTCCAAATATTTCTGAATCACTTCATTAATCTCTTTATTAATTGAGTGCTGAAGAGTTTGACGTAAAATATTTAACGATTTGGCAGAACTGGTTATTCCACCCATTCTCTGTCTGTGAAGAGATATGGCGTGCGATCGATATGTCGATCGATTGCTCGAAAGGTTTGTCCCAAAGTTCTGGAGATTCATATTTCTCATATGGAATGTGTTTTCCCACGAAATCATCCTTTGATTGGTTTCCATGTCTTTCATATTTGTTTTCAATTGTTTTGTTTCTGAAATTTGTTGAAAATCTGTTTTCTTGGAGTCAACGGATGTCTCGACGCGAGAGGTTTTGCCACAACTGCTCTTATTTCTATTCATACGATTGTTTTCAATGGAAGTGTTCTCTGAAGGAGAATAAACCCGTATTTCAGGAATCAGTGCTGACATCGGAAACACTTTTTATTGAAATTAACTCAACTTTTATTTAATAATTTTAATGTATT
>JAQIXI010001624.1:0-12891 GCA_034700165.1 Galumnidae sp. Gr-Ori-00277 | reverse complement strand
TAATCACCTAGGAATGAAATATTAAAATAAAATTTTAACTGCAACTATGATTCCATAGGGAATTGTCATACTAATTTTCATAATTTTAATATTATCAAGCAAATAGTTCGGTATTTTTCAGGCCTAGAAATAGTATTAAATAATGAATAATAAATTGTCTCAAAACCGTCCTTTTACGAATGAATATTAAAACCTTGTATAAGCCGGTCCCATGTATAAGCCGAACGCCTATTTTTTAATTTTTACAACTTTTTTCCTTAGATAAGCCGCGGCTTATCGACAGAAACTTAGGATAAAACACAGTATTAAACTAATTATTTTAAGTTGTTATATTTTAAAAATATTAGAACCAAGCTAAATTCAATAAATATTTGCTTTTAAATTCTTACTTAATATGAATAAATTTCCTGTTTTTTATTAGATTTAAATAAATTCTAATAACTTTTATTTAAAAAAAATTATTTATTTATTTAAATCAATAATTTCGAGTCTCGTTCGAGATTCGAGTCTACTCTCGATCTCCACCGGGAATTACTTTTTGAGTCCCGGCAGAGTTGAGTTTGGCCTCGAGACCCACCACTAGTCAATATATGAAATCTCTATAATTCAGTTCACAATCTATTTATATGAAACGATTGGAACAACAAATTATTTCGTTATATTTTTTGTGTCCAAAAATCAAACTTCTATTGAATTTCTGATAAAATGAGCCATAATTTTATATGACATCCAAAAATCAAACGACAAATTCAATTACCATTACATAACTCGTGAGCATTATTACAGTTTTTTATATAAATTCAGGGATGGGCACAATACTATGCATTGTCAGTGGCAAAAACTAATTAACCCAGAATAAATATATTACTTATATTTACAATTTTTATTAATTTAATATATTTATTTAATTTGTTTTACTAATTTTTCTGCCTTGCACATAATAATATTTTTTACAGAATATTCTTTTCTATTGTCTAACAGTCCTTCCAATCCCTGTATTTTTATTACATTTATTACTTAATTATTCAAAATAGTATTTCGGAGAAAATTAATAAAATTTCATTAATTTATTTATATAATAATTAAATAAATTTAGAGAAATGTCTTTAATTATTAACTGAAAAGAAGCCGAAGAACTCAGAATAAAAGTCTAGAGAAATAAATTTCCTGAAAAAACTAATTTAAAATTGGAATCTTTCAATAAAATTGAAAAACACATTTGACTCGAGGCTGAACTGAAAAAATATAATTAAAATAAATTAAATTTATTTGAGGAGAAAAAAAAGTCAGAATAAAAAAAGAAGAGAATTACCTCTTCTTTGGAGTAAAAGTAAAACTCTATTTAACTACTAATTGAAACTCTTTAAGACGAGAAATAGTCTTTCACTTTCTCAGGAGACCCATTCAGAGTGAGAGCACAGACTCTTCCAATACTAGTAATGGAAATGAACTGAAAATTCGTTTTTCAATAAAAATTTTCTCAAATAAAAACTTCTCCGAATAGTTTAGAGAAGTGCTCTTTCAGTGAACTCTCTTTTCGCACAATTATTTTGAATTAAAACTTTTCCGCTATTTTTTGTCAGTGATGTCCACTGAAAGCCACTTAATTGACTTTTCTATTGATCTTATTCTGAGCCAAAATTAATGGAAATTTTCATTTTTGAATTACTTTCCAATAAAATGTTTGTAATTTTAGAATATCTTTGCAAACAAAAGTGACTTGATAACTTATATTAAATTACCTCGTTATGCATCCCTGAGCTCTTGGATGCGTGCATTTAAGATAAGGAATGTTTAACGAACAGTTTCGTTGACTTTAAATGAGATCATATTCTGTGCGATTAACATAACCTGAGTTAACAGTTTTTTTTTGGTTGAAAATTAAATTTTCATTCATTTGGCAAACATTGAATTCACGACAAAAATAGAGGATAAGAACAGTATTAAATTCAAGACTTCTCTGTAAAAGTCTGTGCGAAAGTGAGCCAACAATTTTGAGAACGCAATTAGTTCTGCAATTAATAGCGAAACACAAGACTCCGGCAAAAACTTAGTCTTTGTTTACTTGTCTTTTGAAATATACACAAAAATACAACTTTTTTTCGGATTCTGTTTTCTTAGAGACATAAGAACTTTGCTTTTATAGAAGGGATGACCAGACATAGCGTCTAATGTTTATGACATTTTTTTCTTGGGTTTTATTGACAAGGTAAATTTAACATATATAATTGTATTTATTTAAAATGAACATGATAATTTTACAGAGAAAAAAATTGGATTATTTTTTGAAAACATTAAATTCTAAGAAAAATCACCTTGCTAATATCTACTTTTATCCATAGATAGGTTTATAAATATATAAGTTTGAGTATAAAATTTCATGTCTTATAGAAAATGCTCTTTGAAGACAAAAACCAGTTCTTAAGTCTAGGGATAGAAAGACTCATATCTTGTTTACACTATTCGTCTCACATATGACTGAATATTAATATTTTAAAGTTTTTCACTATTTATTCAAATATAAAACAAAGTTTTATATAAAAATATATAAAATAAATGTTAAATAAATTTATGAGTCAATACAATCCGAATTAAATTTCAAATATTATGTATTGATATTAATATTTCTATAACTCTAATGCTGTGCACTTTTTTAAGGAGATCTTCAATATAAAAATGCTATATATCTGCAGGATAACTTTGTTGAGTTTTTTTTAATAATTTATTGCCATAATTTGTCAAGCTAGTTTATTAAAAATATGTTTTCATGAAATAGATATATTTGTTTCTAAATTTTTATTTAAAAATACAGTAAACTCTATATAAGTTCAACAAATTCAACCTTAAATAAAGTGGTAAGAGAGCGAAGAAACCATTTTTGATGCTCTTTAGGAATTTTAGGCTTAATAAAAATGTTCCATGTAGCAAAGTTATTTCACCTAATGCTATTTATGCAAAAATCACAAAATATCTCTGGTGTAATCCAGTCTAAATATCCATAGAGACCTGAAATGGATTTTTTATGTTTAAAATATTGATATTCAAATTTATCATAACCTTTTTATTTCTTAAATTAGATCCTTCTTCTTCTTTCATTTTTAGATCTATATAAAATATTTGACCAAGTTGATAAGATAGTGTCGTGTTTATCTTTGTTTTTAACTAGATAATTTAAATATTAATTATTGCAAAAATTCAAATCAATAATTCTTTCTATTATTTAACTCTTATATTGGATTTCCTTTAAAAGGAACATTTTTAGAAAATTTCTCCTTGAACAATCCTAGTTACGAAAAAAACAAGAGATATAAGTAATATAAAAAAGTTTAAATATTTTTTTCATTTTTTTGAAAAAATTCTAAAAATTTAAAAATCATAAAATTTAAAAATTTAGTTGAGCAAGGTAAAAAAAACTTAAACTTCTTATTAGATTTAACATACATTTAAGGATAGAAAAACAAATTGTTTTATCCATTTATCTAAAGGTAAATGTCCTTTAATAATCAGTTCATAAATTTTAATAGATGTTTAAAAACTAGCTTGGTAACTTGTAAAAAAATTGGAAAATATGTTTCAAAATTCAAATAATTTATTAATGAATTCGAAACTGTTTTTTGAATACATTTTCTTTCACTTAAAGCAAATAAATTAAAACTTATATTTAAAGTCAAGAATTTGTTATTTATATTTCATTTAAATAACTTCTTTAGAATTCATTGAAATAGTTTTGAGAAATATTTGTTTTATATTTATTATACAAATGACTAAATTCTAGTCAAAGACACCAAAAATATTTTACGATTGAAAAGAATTTCCATTAAATTAATTCACAAATAATAAACAAATTCGTCTTAAATTATAAATTCCTTCAGAAAATAAAACGCCATAACTTTAAAGTCTTTCATTTCATTCAATTTATTTTTATGACTGAAATCACAAAAACCGAGTCTTTTAAAAGAGTTTTCTTAAAGAAAAAAAACAGTTCTAAAAGAGACTCCATTTTATTGATTTGATTCAAACCCATTATTAATTGGCTAAGAATTGAAAACAATCTCGATCTAAACTAGCTCAATCCTAAGTGCTTTGCGATAATGCGAATCTAAAAACCACTTTTGAAGAGTTAATTCAAAAGCCGAACACAATTATTGATAAAAATCAGCTCAGAATAGAGTCAAGTGAAAAAGTTTGCTCTGCCTTTAGATAAATGATTGTTTCTATTAATCATTTGGTGATAACAACTGATCGCAACTCAAATGTCTTCAACCTATAGTTCTCTCTCTCTCTCTCTCTCTCTCGCTCTCTCTCTCGCTCTCTCTCGCTCTCTCTCGCTCTCTCTCTCTCTCTCTCTCTCTCTCTCTCTCTCTCACTCACTCACTCTCTTTCTAATGTTTGGAGTCTTGAATCAGATTCTGAAATCAAATTATGAGTTTTGCCTCTTTTTCTCTCAGTTTCTGATCTAATTTTCTCTTCATTTGAGGCAAAAATGGTTTGTTTTTCTATTACTCTTTTATTTTGATGGAAATATTTGTGAGGGAATTGTGAGGGAATACCAGAGTTTTTAATACTTCAGTCTTTTAAAGAGACGATAATAGTTTTCATTTGAGAATTGATCGAAAAGCAAGTCATGTATGAATTGAAATGCAAAGGAATTGCCTTATTTCTAAGCCCAGCCATACTTTCTATTCCCTTATTTTATTATAGATTTTCTCTCTTTTTCTCTCTTTTCTACTCTATTTTTAATATGAAATGAATTCATACATAAAATATTTGAATAAAATTAAAATTCAGAGCAAAATGAGTTTTTTTGTTTTGTTTTCAGTTTTCATCGCTTTTCTATTGTATTCCAAAAGCAACTGAAATATAAAATAATTTTTGAGTAAATACCCAGAGATAGGCAAATAAATAACACACTTAAATGATCTAGTTTAATTTGCAAGCATCTCTTCTTGTTTGTTCACTAAATGTTCTGTATCAAATTATTTATCTATTTGCTTTATTTTAAAGAATTTTCTAGTTGGTTCTTGTTATTTGTTTGCCTAGTTCATACTGGCATCGATTTTTTCCATCCCTTGGTTTGAATTGTCTTTCAATTTCATCGTTGACTTAATTTTTAATTTTGAATTCATATCACAAATAAGTTCTACAGAACTGTAGACTTCTTTCAACTATTTTTTTTCGTCGAAATAAAAATAATAAAAATCTAATTTTAAAATAAGAATCAAATTTGATAATAATCTAGGCATTAGGCAAGAGCATTTATTATATATATTTGAGTGGAATAACTGGTAAATTAAAAACAAATATATTGCAAACTAAAAATTACCATGAATATTATTAAATATTTATGCAAATCCATCCCTTAAAGATTACTTTCCTGCAAAACCATTGATGTATACAATAATATATTTGAATAAATAATTATATAATAAGAATGAATAATCTAAACCAATTTATACCATGCTCAAATAACTCATGTTGACCCCTTTTTACTTGACAAATATTAATTGAACTATCAGTATTTAATTATCTAGGCAATAAGACATTTACAATTGTGAGATTTAGCTCAAGCATATAATCGCTTTAAATGAATAATTAACTCAATTTGTTTTGAAACACAAAAACAATTTTAAAGTTATGTTTGAACTCAAAACAGAAATCAAATTATTTGGATCACTGTTTCCCAAATCAGTATAACTTTTCATTGGAGTCCTACTCCTGTGCGCCAAATGATTACCCGTTTTGTTTGTCTTACAAAACTCATTATCCAAAACTTGGGAACATTTTGTCTTTAAGTCTGGTTTCAGACACAACTTGTGTTACGAATCTTGTATTTGTAATAAAACTGGAAGAGAGGGAGAGAGAGAGAGAGAGAGAGAGAGAGAGAGAGAGAGAGAGAGAGAGAGAGACTGTCTCTTCTCAAAACATTCAATGTTCGACACATTGAGAGAACAGACTGTGCGCTGTTAGAGTCGATGAATTTGTTAATTAACCCCACAGTGTGTTCTCCAACATTGGAAACCCTTCTGGTAATAGTCGGCTAAATGTTGAACAGAATATAAGAGTAAGTCTCTGTTCGCCAGTATTTCCCAGGAATTGATAAGAAATCCAAAACAGAGCTCATTATTGGTTAGAGAAAAGACAAAGAGATAAATGTGTGAAAATAATTGAATGAATTGAACACTTGAAAAGTCAAGCGTCCACATCCACGACAATATGCTGTGCCATTGAACTGTACAAAAATTTATTCATTAAAAGTTTACATTATTAAAATAGAAAGTGGAGAAAAAACTTACCCTGAGCTACATTTTGTTAAAAAAAAACTTCAATAATAAAATTACCATCACTTGAGTTAATTAGTGTTTCGCTCAACTCTTTTCACTACAGACGACACTCCAAATGAATACCTTATTTATACTGGAATTCAAGCGAATAGAAAATCTAATTTGACTTAATATTCAGTCAACAAATTTTTATTTATACTCTTTTTTCTCTCTATTCTGTGCCACTAATGAACTGGTGATGAGAGTTGACTATAAATAAATATCTTATTCAATATTATGAAAATCTGACTCTAATTTAATTAATTTAATCAAATATTGATCAGAAAAGTGGAAGTCGTGATAGAAAAGACAGTCCTCTCACTATTGGAGAGGCATTAATGAGATTTTCTCTATAAATGAATGAATAATTCAATTAATAAGAAAAATGAGGCAAACAATTGTCTAATGACACCATTTTATTCTTATTATTTTCCATGAGCTCAAGTGCTGTTCACTTTCCGCTTGTGTGTGTGTGTGTGTATGTGTGTGTCAGCCATCCTTTTACTACCCATTTATCCTTTGGTTGATTTTTTTCATTGTTATTCTTACGGATAATCTATAAATCGTTTTATTTTAATCTAATTTCGTTTTTCTCTCGTCTTCAGATCTAATTAGGTTTTATGGGTTGACCTAAAAATTCAGTGCCTTTTTCTATGCGCCACAACTCTGGGCCTCACATCTGATTATATAATAGTTTTGTGTAAATATAATGCGAACTGAATTTACAATCAAAACGAAATGTTAAGCAATTATTTCAGTAATTTGTTGGTTGCTATGACTCAGAGCTAAAAATGCAATTTTCAATACATTTTCAGATAAACTAAAAAACATTAGAAAAAAAGTTTTAGGGTTATTATTTAAAATACTATAGGAATAGTATTAGTACTAAGAGCAATTAAGTGAGAATTGTGAAAATTTATCTTGACAATTTTTCAATTAAATTAGTTTAAACTCGAGGCTAAAATGAAGGAAAAGAATATATAATTAAATGATAATTGAATTTAAGTTTAGATTTCTCTCAAAATATTAGAATTTAAGAGAAAATTGAAAACAATTTTAACTCAATATTTGAATGAATGTAATTATCAAAGATTAAATGAAAATCCTGAATATAATCTAGGCATCATAAACAAGCGAAAAGGCAAAAGAAGATTTCAATTTAAGCGGATTAAGTAATCCTTGCATTTATCTGAGACCAAGAATAGATTAATTATTTCCTGTAGTAGTGGGCGAACACTCATCCATTGGTCAAAAGACCACTCATACAATTGATTCAACCTTGCACAAATACAGATATCAACAAGATCCCTAGAATTATACTTATTGATCAAGCTATAAATTATAAAAGATCAATCTATCAGATAGCTTGAGTACATCTCTCTCGCTCTCGCTCTCTCTCTCTCTCTCTCTCTCTCTCTCTCTCTCTCTCTCTCTCTCTCTCTCTCTCTCTCTCTCTCTCTAACAAAACAAAAAATTGATTAATGACGAGAAAACGGGAGATAAACCTCAAAAATAAGGCTCAGAATATAATGAAGAGTAACTGTACTTTAGTTTTCAATTATAATCTTCTGCTTCGAAGCAATTATTTCTGTTTTAGTGTTTTTCTGGTCTTCTCTTCTCATTTGGTATAAAAACTGACTTTTTTTTCATAATATTCTGTATTCGCGTGTATTGCGTGAAATACTGTCGCAATAAACGAGGAAATAATACCCGTCAAGTTTTATTCAAATATTATTTGAATATTAAAAAAAAGGAAATGTTTAAAAAAGTGTTCATATTTTTTGATTGTTATTCTGTGTCACAAGAAATTTACTTTAAACATATTCTGTGTGCACTGCCCATCCTTTTAATTAATTAGTGCACAGCCATAGAAAGTGTGGTTGTGCTTAAATTATAGGTCAATGAATAAAATACTTTTCTATAATTTAATTTTCTCAATGAGTTTTTGTTTTTCAATGTTTTCATTTCAACTAATTGAATGATCAAGGTTGAAAAGTAAATTTTAAAAAAAAACATTAAAATAAGCAAGCTAAATCTGGATAATTTTCTCCTTTAATTAATGAAAGATTTATAAAATATTAACCACGATGCAATTTCAGATATTAATCAAACCTAGGAATTTAATTTGACCTAGCTAATAATTTAGGTTACGATTATTGTAAGAAAAAAAAGGAATAGATTTAGTGGTTTGGGGTTAAGACAAGTAAAACAAAGAATTCCTTAAAACTCTCAGCGGACAGACATCTCTTTTGGTTTACAATTTATCTCTTCAACTGATTTTCTCACAGATTTTTAACGATTGTATTATCTTTTATTCCGTTCCTCTAAAAACAGGGCAAACATTGGGTCGACTGTTGTTCGCATTCATTTCAATGAGAAGACAGGAATCGAATCTATGCTTTAAATTGGATTTAAACTGAAAACAAAACAATGGAATATAAGAACAGAATAAAATCTATTGGAAAATAGAGAGGAAGAGATCTTAAAGAGAGAGGACCTGAAAATCGAAAAATACAAACAAAATATACCGAAAAAATATATATATAAACGAAAAGCAACTGAAAGGGAGAGTAAAATATATGAGTATTTGTCTGAATATAAAACAAGAGTGAAGTGTAAGAGGAATACCGAATCGCAAATCAAATCGTCTCAGAATTTATACTCAAATCAAATAAAAAGAGAGAAAATATAAATAAAAATACTATTTATTGGAAGCGAATGTCGTCTCAAACCCAACGACTAATACCACTACTAATACAGCCATCGATTTGAAAGGGAATTATCTTATTTTTCAGAACACACTCACTCACACAGACACACACACACTCCCAAACAGTCTGTGCTGGATAAAAATAGTCCCAGAATTCATCAATTATTCATTGGTGATGCCTACAATATCTATAGTAAAATGAAATTCTCTAATAACTGTGCAAGGATTAAATGCCTGACTCAAAGTGTTTCAACGCTCTCACCTCTGGCTCTGTGTTTTGTGTTATACTTTTTATTTAATTCATGAAATTTCGGATCAGATCTGAAGCCTATTGTCAGCCGTAATAATATTTTTCAACACAGAATAACAAATCATAAAACACAAGCGGTGATAATGTGTCGCACATAACACGGATAACGACCTGTGCTTTTAGAGAAAAACAGTTATATACGAATTGAGACTACAATACAATTGATTGCCTAAAAATCTCTTGTTTTGGGCACAAATATAACCTCTGTTTTGTTGCCGACACTCATTCAATACGTGACCAGAATTTTAGAGTCAATCAAACAATTATTTTCAGTTATTATTATAATAACACTAAAAACACATTTCTTTACGAATATTTCTAATGAATAATATCCTCCTGTGCTTTGGCATCAATTTACCAAGTTAATCTTCTACCCAGATTTCATCATGAATAATAATTACCTTGCTTGTTGCAACTGATATACTAATTAAAATAGAAAGTCATTGGAAAAAATGTTTTAATACAATTTAACTGACACTCAATTCTGTGCCACAAATATAGTTAAATAACAATTCCTTTTGTTCTGTCCTTTTGGATATAAAACGCAAACATAAAATTCACGTTTGAATTAAAATATGAAAATACAGTTCTTTTGCCGTTCATTGAAATGAAATAATTCTGAACTCTTTAGTTAAGTACCGATTTTTATGACAATTCTTCTGATATTTAAACGAAAGATAAGCGAAAATATGAGAACTGTTATCGGAATGTCATAAAAGTTATAAGATATAACTTATATCCATCTAATTTTTTTAATTAAAGTTAGCACAGAATTTCTATTTCCAATGAAAAAGTAAAAACTCATCAAAAAGTTTTTCCATTACATTTGATTTCATTTCTGATTCAAATATTTTAAGCACAGAATAAGAGCTAAACTATATATAGAAATTCAAAGAATGAGAGATCAGAAAATTAATGTGAAATTAAAGAACTAAACAAACATTTGCTTCAAAAGGAAAACCAATTAATTCATTAAATATGAATCAAAGATCGCCTGAAATGAGTTTCGGCCAAAAACTTAATAATAATAACAGAAATTATCGCAACTCTTATAATAAATACAAGTTTAGAGTTTATTCACTTTTATTAATAATTAGTGTTTTCGTTGGACTTTTGGCCACTGAAGTCAGTGGTCGTCGTCACCGACGGCAGCACATGGAGTCCTTATCCCAGACTAAATGCCTGGAAAAGTGTTCGTGTAAGTGGAGGGGCGGCAAAATGACTGTTGAGTGCTTTCCGGGCAGTTTTACTACAATACCCAACGGATTAGATCCGGGCACTCAAGTGCTTCATATGACCGGCAATGTGATTCAGGTGCTGAGCGCACAGTCCTTCCTCAGCGTCAAACTTAATAATCTTCAGCGAATATATCTAAACCGATGCAGTTTAGTAACCATTGATGACATGGCGTTCGCCTCCGTCTCAAATCTTGTCGAACTGGAACTGAGTAACAACTTTCTGACATCTGTGCCGACCACTGGCCTACAGCACTGTCCTATACTTAGAAAATTGAACTTCGCTCACAACTCAATCACTAAACTATTCAACAATTCTTTCGTTAAATTCATTCAATTGCAGACAATAGACTTCTCTGAGAATCGGATCGAAATCATAGAACCCAACGCTTTTCAAGGACTCAAAAATCTTAAACAACTTTACTTAAGTAACAATAGGCTCAGGTTAGTCCCATATTTATATCATATCATTTAATATTTATTACAATCCTTTCCAATGGCTTTTGGTATTTGGTTTAGGGAATTATAGTCAAATAATTACTAATTAATGCTTTTTTGTTAAATTAATAATTAATTGATAACTATTTTATTATAGTATTTATCATTTGCTTTATTTGTGTTAAAACAATTAACTTAATATACATTTTTTATTTACTCTTAATATTATTAATAATAGAAAATCTATTACTTTAAACATAAATTTAATTTTCAAATAAATTAACTTAAAATATATCTCCAGAACAGACATAAATCCTATCAAAAATAAACTTGACTATTTAATTAGGAACTAGATGATTTCATATTATTTATTTGCTCTCTTTTTTTAATATCATATAATTTAATTTAATTCTATAATTAAGTTAGTTTTTAAAATGGCATTAAATTTATCCTTGCTTAATTTAATTAATTTATATCTTGCACATAAATTTATTTATCAACAGTTATTTATTTTGATCAAGCAAAAAATATTGAACATGCACATTGTAAATTTTAAATTAAGTTCGAATAAATTATTCAAAAAAAATTATCTGACTAGTACAAAAAATGTGATTAACAAGATAATTTATTATTAAACTTTTTAGAGAAATTATTTCATAGTTTAATCTTAAAAACAACCAAGAAGAATTCCTTTAAGTAACCCAGTTGAACAGATAGCAGCCTATTATAAAATAAAGGAATTATATCATGATAAAATTTTAAATTTAAAAATGATGCTTATAATTTACCTTGTTGATATTATATTTTCGTATTGCTTCCATATTTTAAGACTAAAAACTATTACTTGAATTTAAAGAAAAAAATTCTTAATTAAAAAACTGTTAATTAGTTTAAAAATTTTAAATAATATTCAAAGTTTTGTTTACAAGACTTTAATGTTTTAATTTAGAGATTTGAATAACACTTATATTTAAAAAATTTTATTATAAAAAATCTAATTAATAAATACATTATAAAGATTTTGAATTGTAGAAAAAAGTAACTTGATAAATATTTTCAGTAAAATTCCTGATTTTTATTTTTATGAAAATTAATAAATGGATAAACTCTTCTTTCGATAAAATGATTAATTCAATGAGAAATGTCATTTAATGAATATATTCTGTGCTATGAATTTCAGAGTGAATTTTAGTGAAGAAAGTGATGAAAAAATTGTGTAATAATTCATTAACAAAAAACAGAACCAAAAAATTAATGAACTATAAAGATGTTTGCCCTGAGCTTTTCACGTATATTTATACTCTTAGACAGTTAGCCTTCCCTTATGTGATCCCCAGCACTGGTAGCTCTGTTCCAAAATCCTGTGTCACTGAATTGATTATTTGCTGAACAGCCGTTTCTTGAGCTCAGGAAGAAGTTTGTCTCAGACAAAGTATAGCAAAAGGGATGTTCAGGGCTTTTGCACCAGGCTATAAACACACACTAGTTTACCAAGAGCATTTTCTATAAGCATAGGAAAGTGTAGTTAATTTAAACTGAGTGGGAATGTATGTAATTCTTAGCCATCCCTGGCATTAATGTAAGATAAAAATTGATTTGCACAGCCTTCGCACAGCCATCCCTCTCCAATTCAATCTGAGTGTCTGTCTCTCCGTATGTGTCGATGCATTCAATAACTGAAAATATCATTAATAATACGATATTTTCTTTTTGGGTTCGCATTTGAAAAATGGGTCCAAAATTCTGTTTCGACGAAAGAATTTTCTTGAAGTCAATGTATTTAATAAGTAATGGATTTACGAATTTTTGATGGATTCCTAGTTTTATGCCAACAGTTAGAGAGAGAGAGAGAGAGAGAGAGAGAGAGAGAGAGAGAGA
>JAQIXI010001623.1:0-12894 GCA_034700165.1 Galumnidae sp. Gr-Ori-00277 | reverse complement strand
ATGCGATTCGTTGACGCCATTTTGAGCAACAATTCTACTGACGATCACTGCAGGGAATTCGTTAAACAAAACGGATTAACACCACTTTTAAACATTCTTCAATTACCTAACCTTCCAATTGATTTTCCGATGTCTCCGGCCTGCCTTTCGGTCGCCTCCGTTTGCAAATCTATTTTGGTTTGTTTTACATTTGTTTGTATTTTTTGTCTAATCGATTGAATATTGATTTCAGAACTTAGCGCATGAAAGACAAGTTTTAACTCTTGGTTTGGATGCTCTCAACAAAGTGCTCGAAAAATTAGATTTACTTCACAGACCACTGGACCCGCCCGGAGGAAGTGTTCTATTAGAAGAACTGGTATTAGCCTCTTCTAACGGAAACAGTAGCGACCCTTTCCAATCATCAGCACTGACACCACTGTTGCATTCGATGTCTGCCGCACACGCATATATACTTATGTTTGTTCACGTGTGTCGCACCGGTCAGAGTGATATTCGTAACCTTTCGATCACACACTGGGGCTCCAAATTGGGACTGACTGTTCTTTTGGGGTTGAGTCGTCTTTACACATCACTCGTGTGGGAAAGTACAGTACTTTTAGCCCTTTGCTCTGAATCGTCTGCAAATGCCAACTGGCAGTTCGGTCGCCACCAATTGGAACGACTAACGAGTGCTTTAAATCTAAACGATGACATCGAAACAAATGACGCAAACGTTGACAGTAACGGTACGACCACTTCTAATATGGAAGTCGATGAGAGCGGAGACTCTAATATCGAGACCAATAAGAAAAAGAAAAACATAAATGGGTCGCAATCGAAAATGACAGCTCAACAGAAACAAATCAAACCTCTTCTAACGAGTGCCTCCCGTTTGGGTCGGGCTCTCGCCGAACTTTTCGGTCTTCTGGTAAAGGTATGTTTTCCATCGTTTGTTTATTTGTATTCTATCAGTTTTGTCTCCAGTTATGTGTGGGATCTCCGATTAGACATCGAAGGAGTCACCACAACGTTCAGAATCAGCCATCAGTGCCTTCGGTTTCAGCCCGAAATGTGGCCAAATCTTTAACAAAATTACTCGCAAGTGGTCTTTCATGGCAGCCGCCATCGACTTCGCCTATTCCTAAGTTTAGGTAAATATAATTTTAAATAATAGTTTGATGTGTCGGCACTCAGGTATCTTCCCATTATGTGTTTCACTCTTCATAATGAGATCGTTAGTCGGTGCCAACAGTAAAGCATTCACTGCATCGTTGCTTAAGATTTGTTTTCTATAGAACTTAAGCTGGTTTTCTAAAATGCAATAATAATTCATTTCAATCCATTTCAGACTTACGTTTTATATCTGTTCCGTTGGGTTCACATCTCCGATGCTTTTCGATGAGCGCAAACATCCCTATCATTTAATGCTTCAAAAGTTTGTCATTTGTGGGGGTCAGGACGCCTTTTTCAAGTAAGTTTTTATCACTTGATTCCATTTTATAAACACCCTTTAATTGCAGTACATTCAAGTGGGCCATCACTCAGGACGGCAAAGTGCCTATTTCCGAAGGTCTAGAACATCCAGAGTTGCCGGAAGGAGCAGGTGAATTTTTGGATTCATGGCTAATGCTTTTGGAAAAGATGGTTAATCCTCGAATGGTTTTGGAGTCACCCCATACAATGCCGGCCACTAAAACGCCTCAATCGAGTGATTTCGAGCCTTTCAATCCGGTCCAATACCTCATAAGAACTCATAGGGTCTGTCATTCCTTTGCAATTAATATAAAATAATGTAATTTATGTTTATAGCGCGCCTTTGAGTGTATTTCTCACTTATGGGATAAAAAGCCTCTTAAAGTTCACGGCGAGAGAATGTCTGAGTCTATGTTAGCCATTCTCTGTCATCTTCTCAAAGGAGAGGCAATAATTCAGGAAAAGTTGGCCAAAGAGAAAGAGACCACAACCACTGCCAACCCTCCGACGACTACGACAAATGCCAGCACTGCCTCAACAGCCACTCCTCGTCCCAGAGCTGGTGGAGCTAATGAATTGGAAGATCAGGGAATTAATTCCGATCACTTGCAACAACTGATGGATATGGGATTTCCACGAGAATTAGCTTTGGATGCATTGCTCCAAACTAATAGTTTAGAACAGGCGACAGATTACCTGCTAAGTCATCCAGGTTCACTCAGACAGGCGGCGGTAAATATTTGTTTTAAAATTGTCAAAATCGAAACATTTTTTCATAGGAATTAAAATTTAGTTTTTGTAAACACATATCAGAGGCCATTCAGCTGTCATTTAAACGCTGTTTGAGATCCAAAACTGTGTAAAATTGTTAGGAAAAGTGTATTCTTTTTGAACAAAACATTATTTAATATTGAATGCACTAATCCATACATTCATTCATTTCAGGGTTTGCTTCCGGAATATGATATGTCAGAAGACGACCAAATGATGAGAGCTATTGCTATGTCTTTGGGTGAAAATATTACAGTTAATGATGAAGAGGGAGAGACCGCCTCTTCCAGTGAATTAACAGCAGAAGTTAAACTCGTTAATGAAGAGCCCATTACAAAAGATTCAATGGATAAATTCACTGATGGTATCCTTTCCGGCTGTTTAAGACTGTTGGACACATTGCCCGACACTGTCTATAGGATATGTGATTTATTGCTCGCTGTGGCCCAAAGGAATGGAGAGAAATGGTGTCAACAAATGATTGTTCAACTCTTAGATGAAATTAATGTTAATATAACGAAATTAATTGAAAGCACTAATTATATGCGAGAACTCGACAAAAGAACTGTCACTGAATGGGCCTCACAATTGGCTAACATTCCTGAGGCGTCCAAAGCCGCCACAAGAATACATTTGTTTACATTACTTTTTGAAGAAATGCGTGTCCAGTGTTCCACTCAGTTCTCTAAACTCAATATAATCGACGATATGGTCCATCTTTTGGAAAAGTCTCAGCACTTATTATCTCTGGTCTCTAAAAATGAGAAAAACAATGTCGTCACTCCTAAATGGTTGGCTCCTCTTATACTTCTCATCGATTTATATGATAAGGCGGCCGTCGCCTCAGCCCGAAGAGCCCCACTTTTGAAGGTTACGAAAAGACAATGGAAATGGTTTGATGATAGAAGTGGTCGTTGGACTTCATATGTGGCCAATAATAACAAAACGATAGACGACGGTTATAAAAATGGAGAACAAATCGTACGCTTCACTGCCGGTCGGCGTAGATATACCGTTCAGTTGTCAACAATGGTTCAAATAAATGAAGAGACCGGCAATTGGCGACCCGTTATGTTTATTGAAGAGTCTAATAAACAATCAAATGAAGAGCTAACCGAATGTAAGCCCGAACCCGTTGATACAATTGTCTCCGCTCTTCAATTTAGACACTGTCAGTCATTAATTTCAACTCTCGTCGGTTTAATAAACATTCCGGTCGAAGCGGATACTCTTCACGCAGTCATGAGATTAAGTCTACGTCTGACCCGAAACTATGAAATCGCTTCACTCTTTGCCGAATTAGGAGGAGTTCGTGCAATACTTCAATTAACTCAAGTGTCGGCCTTCACTGGATTCACTTCTTTGGCCACTTTAATTATAAGACATGTTTTAGAAGAACCAAATACTTTGAAGCAAACGATGGAAAAAGTTATTCGAATGCAAACACATCACTCGCCCATCACTTGTCGGGAAATGCATTATATTATGCGAGTGTTAGGCCCAGCGGCCTGTCGTGACGGTAAACTGTTTGCAGAAATGGCAAAATCTGTTCTTAGAATTAATTTGATGCCACTCACAAAAAGAGATGAAGAAGACCCGCGTTCTTTGACTTCTAACTCAATGCAATTCCTCAAAGTATTGCCGGGAAAACTACAAAACGAACCGAATGTAAATCCGGTTAACAACACCCGTGAAGTTATTTGTGATTTGTTGAATGCTTTGGCCATTAAGGCTGTTAATGCAACCACTGAAGAGGTGACTGCGAGCACATCGGGCACTACCGCTACTTCGAACGGTCCTCTTAATAGAGTAATGTCGTCCTCAGATATGTTGCAAACAGATGACACGGATGAAACTTCAATTGATGAGACAACGAATGCAAATGAGACAACAAAAACCTTAACTCCAACCACTGTTGACGACGATTTAAATAACAAAAAGAATAGAATACTTTTGACCCAATCATTAATATTAAGACTTTTGGCAGAACTGACCCGTTCTTATAATGTGGTCGCGAAGTCTATCTGTGATCACATTTATACAAACGGTTAGTATTTTACATAAAAAAGTTTAAATCCATTTTAAAACTATTTATTTTAAGGTCAATCTGAACTCATATCAGAAGAGTGCACAGCATTGTCCTTCATTCTGGATCATTTACTGCCTCCAACGCAGACCATCGGTGATCGCGATTGTCCCGCTCTGTCGCGAGTCCTGTTCGCAGCTCTGGCTTCAGCTATTCATACGCCTGAAGTTCAGCAAAGTTTAGTCATTGAAGTGAAAAGTGCTTTGCATCGGGCGTTAATCCTTCCCGAGTCAAATGAAAAACACGCCCGCATTCAGGCTCTAACTTCACTCATCTCAACAATGATTGAGTCGTGTCCGGCGCCGACAACTGCCTCTTCGCAACAAAACGTCCAAAATTCAATTCGAAGTCAGACAAGTCTAATGAATTCAATTGTTAAGAATTTATTACGTCGTGGACTGGTCACAGACTTAGCCCGAGTCACACATTCATTGGATTTGTCCTCACCAAATATGGCGCAAACAGTCAACGCAACACTTAAGCCTTTAGAAACTCTGTCCCGAATTGTAAACATTCCGCCACAAATGGCTGTCAGAAGCGGAAGAGTAAGTCAACCGCCGCAAACGGCCGCCAATACAGAAGCCATGGAAGAAGACGTTTCGACAACACTTAACAATTCACAAACGGTTTCTTTTTCTGTTGAAACTTCAAATCAAAACGAAAATATAAATGAATCGAATACTGTCTCAAATGACAACACATTTGTGGATCTCCAAAGAGAGAACACCACTGATGCCAACGAATTTGTCTCAACTGAAGCAGCCGTTGATGACAATGTCGACAATGACTACGTCGCACACGTTCTCGAAAGCGTCACTTTCGAACAGTTCAATGATGTGCATCACCCAAGAAGTGGTACTTTCGCTTCAGATGAGATCAGAACTGATGACGACGAAGAGGATCAACACAACGATGAAATCGAAGCTGAAGACCACAACGAAGAGGGAGAACATCACGAAAATGTAGTCAATTCTAATGGCGCCGAATCCGAGAGCGGTGATGAATCTCAAAGTGATGACGACGACGATGATGATGATGACGGAAGTGGTGCCGATGAAGAACGCGATGATGAGGATGAAGATGAAGACGACGACGACGAACATATTGATGATGACGATGACGACGACCCCGAAGAAGATGACGAAGCCTCGGCTTATGTCGATCACGACGATATGGGCGATCAATTCTTCAGATATCACGAACATTCGAGAGATGAAGGATTAGTTTTTGATTTGGAAGAAATGTTCCCAACATCTGTCCTTCACGTCGGGGATCGTTTGTCAACACTTTTGCCAATCATCGGTGACGAACACGCAAACGGCACTGATAGCACTCAGCCCACTGTTCCACCCGCTCCGGGCAATGTCTCTATTTCACATCCTCTTCTTGTAAGACATGGAGATGCCACGAGTGGAGCAGTTCTTTCCCATTCAACCACTTCTGGTGCCGCCGCTTCTGGTATTCTCGCCAATCGATCGCATCGGAGTGGAAGACAACGTATATATAGACCTTCTTTGGGTACGAACGCTCCAAATCATCACAGTTGGCACATCCCGAGTGGAACTCGTCATCCAAATCCACCCGCTATTCTTCAAAGATTGCTCGGACCTAATACTGCTCAGGACATACTCCAATTGACCAATTCATCCGGTTTAGGCACGAGTTCAACTCCAGCTCAGGTCATTTTAACGAGTAATGACTTCCATATTTTAGCCACTGATGACGAGTTATTCGAACTCCAAAACTCAAACAGTTTTATATCAGGAAATACGAGCTCTACATTAGGTTCTGTTCCTTCAGCTATGCTCCGATGGACTGAAGAGTCGAGAGTATTGGACGGCGATTCTCTTCACGATTGCGTTTCATTAATCAAAAGAGAAATAATAGAATGTCTTGAGAAACATCGCGACGAAGAGTTATCAGAAAAACGCGAAAAGAAGAAAAGAGAAGACGAGGCCAAACGGGCCGCTGAAGAAGAGATCAAATCTAATGAAACAAAACCTGAAACCAATGAACAAATGAATATCACAACTGAAAAATTAGCCGCTTCTCTCGTGGAACAAGTCTTAGGACCGGCCATTCAGACTTCAAGCTCTCGAATTGAAACAAATGCTATGAATACTCCGCCCACACCTCCAGTTTCTATGGAAGTGACTGAAACGACGTCTAATGGAGACTTGAATAGTGTTCAGACTGATAATGAAGTGACAGAAATGGTGTGCACTGAAGCCCAAGTGTTACCCGCTATGCCTCCAATTAATAGAATACCAAACTTTCAGCCAATTTTCGATGAAAGGCAAATGGAAATTAATCAGGACAGTACTGATACCACTCTTTCGTCTACCATTCCTCCAATGCCACCTCTGACTCCACTCAATACGATACCAATAGACACTCACACTCTACCAATAGTTTTAGATGACAATAGAGACAGACCTCCGCCACCCATCAGATGTGAGAGCGATGAAATCGGAACAGCGATAACACCCGAAGATTTGTCTACAATTACTAACACCAGTAGTGAAGGATTGAATATTGTGGCTAATGATGAACCACAAAATGATTTGTCTGCGAACGCAGTCGTTGGCACAACAACTCCAGAAGCGGGAACTGTTGTTGAGGTTCAAACTAATGACGAACCGATTTCTACGAATACAAACCAATCCAATCAAAACACTTCTTCTGAATTCTCTCATATATTAGGCGGTGAGTCTTAACTTGTTTTCAATTAGAGATTATCTTATCTTTTTTTTAGATCAAGAAATTCCTGAAGGAGTCGACCCATCATTTTTAGCGGCTCTACCAGAAAATATCCGACAAGAAGTGATTGCAGAACACTTACGTTTACAAAGAATGCAACAGCAGAGGGCAAACACTACTGCGCCGACCACTCAGGCCAGCAGTAGTACCACTACCAATACATTTACTGAAGTGAATCCAGAGTTTTTGGCCGCTTTGCCGCCTAATATTCAAGAAGAGGTGTTGGCTCAACAAAGAGCTGAACAACAAAGAATTGCGGCTCAAAATACAAACCCTGAGACTCCGGTTGATCCGGTCAGCTTTATTGGAACTCTTCCTCCAAGTCTTAGGCGACAAGTTTTAGCAGATATGGATGACAGTCAACTCGCACTTTTGCCACCAGACGTGGCGAGTGAGGCACAAACCTTAAGGCAGGAATTAGAGGCCAGACATCGTCAGATTCAGGAGCGATTCTTTTCAAGTCATGCGGGAACAGCTCTCTCTCGTATTCTTCGAAGCGGTAAATCTCTTTCATTATTCAATGTTTTAATTATTTATATAACAATATTTGTGCCTAATATTAGCCACTGGAAGAATGGGTACGCGATATACCATTCATACCGTACCTCCCGGTCAATGGCCGTGGAATATATCAACTTCTAGGACAGGAACGGGAGGAAGTAATTTGAACTCAAGTTCAAGTGCTAATGCGCACAGACCGACATTTACTAGTAGTCGATTCCGTGGGCGTCAACTACTTGATAACGAAGCTCTTTCTTGTCTTCTAATTCTTCTGTTCGTCGAAGAGCCTAAACTCAATACAATTCGATTGCATAGAGTTCTTCGAAATCTTTGTTATCACATCCCAACTCGACAGTGGGTGACACAATCGTTGCTCGCAATTATGGATAAGACTAAAGAACAAAAGGAAATCAATGAGAATCGGCCGCGAAAAGGAAGTAATGCGAGCGCAGCACAAAATCATAAGTAAGTTAATTTGAATGAATGGCCCAATGATTAGAAATGCGCTCTGAAAGAGGGTTCTCAGTGACTCCAACCGCTGGAGTTTCGGCTCTTGTGGTTGGAAGAGAATTATGGCTCTTATGGGATGTCGATTATGAGATATGAGGGCCTCTTATTCTTCACTAAATTGAATGTAACTAAATATTTGATACATTTATAGAAGTGCCACTCACTCGACGGCTTCATGGCTTTCCATCAGTTTGGACGCCGCTCTTGGCTGTCGGACTAATGTTTTTCAAGTTCACAGAACTGGAAACAGTGCCAAAAAGAGCAGCACTTGTAATAGTAGTGTCAACACAATTACAATCCATCCCCAGGCATCACCTCTTGTCTGTCGTCATGTTTTGGATACATTGATAGCATTAGCCAAATCTTTCCCAAATCATTTCCTGCCCGACGTTCACCAGACATCAATCAAAGAAGAAACCCCTTTTTCGACACCACAAACACCAACCGCTTCAAAGTTACCGACAGATTTCTGGGACGTTTTGGTCAAATTAGACTCTAGCAGTACATCCAGAAAAGGCAAAAGTGTTCTTAAAGCACAACGTAATCTAAATATTTATCAATTGATATCTAATTAACCATTTTTTTTAGTTTCAGGAATGAGTTTAACCCCCAACTCATCCCAAAGTCAAGAGTCGGATTCGAATTCTCATAGTGTAGAGCCCTCTCCTATGTCTAACATTATCAGCCTTTTGTCTCATCCGGTTATCAAAAGAAGTTCAATGCTTACCGACAGGTTATTACGATTGTTAGCATTGATATCGTTAGCACTACCGGCTAATGACCCCTCAACTGTTACACCGTTAACGTCGACACCCATCACAACAGTCGAGTCAACCTCTGAAACTACTCAATCCAATGAAAGTGAAGTCAAAAGTGATACAAATAGTGATAAAAAATCTAATGTTTCGGTCAGCGAAGGATCTCAAGAAAAGAGCGAAAAGATTATCGCATCTGAAGAACAATTGAAACTCGCTGTCGATGTTCTGACTTCTAAGTCCTGTTCTGAAGAAGGTTTAGAAGATGCAACCGCTCTATTACTTAGACTTTCGCGAAGCTGTTCAGCCACTCGTTCTGTTGTTCTTCGCTTACTTCTGAACGGCGCCCAAGAGTTGGGATTTGTTGTCTGTCAACACATCAACTCTTTGGTAGAAGAACTCAAAGCTTTGAATGCATCGAATCCGGAGTTAAATGATATGAATGGCGAAGGACTGACTCCTGAAAAAGTTGTCAAAGGTTTGATTCAGGACAGATTCACGAACTCGACTGTAGTGATTACGGCCCCCTCTAATCTCAAACATAATATCGCCGCCCGAGAGGTTCAATTGCCCTCAATGTCAGCCCTGACGGCAAAAGCCTCGAGTCAATCATTTTTCTTAAGAATTCTTAAAGTTATCATTCAATTACGAGATTCGATTCGACTTCAGAAAAATAAGAGAACTGAAAGCGTATCTGCAATGGAAGTCGACGGACAGGACGACAGCCTTAGTAACGAACTTCATTTGGACGAACTCTGGCAAACATTGAGTGCCTGTTTATTGGAATTGGCGGACACACCTGACCATCACGCAGTACTTGTCTTACAACCAGCAGTGGAGGCATTCTTCCTTGTTCACGCCGCTGAAAAGGAACCTAACCGCCGACGTGACCATAGATTGGAAACTCGAGATCAACAGTTGGCGCACATAAATCAAGAGGTCGCTCCATTATCTCCGGCTCCCGAGGGTTCAACTGCCGAATCGGGTGCTGTCGTTTCTAACCTCCCGATCGACACTCAGAAGTTCCTAAATTTCGCCGAAACTCATCGAATCGTTTTAAACCAAATTTTACGTCAATCTTCAACCCCATTAGCCGACGGCCCCTTCTCTGTTCTGGTCGATCACACGCGAGTCCTTGACTTTGATGTCAAACGAAGATATTTTAGACAAGAATTAGAACGTCTCGATGACGGCGCCCGAAGAGAAGACTTAGCCGTTCACGTGAGGCGCGAACATGTTTTTGAAGACTCTTTTAGAGAACTTCACAGACGGTCTGCAGAGGAGTGGAAGAATAGGTTTTATATTGTCTTCGAAGGAGAAGAGGGTCAGGACGCCGGCGGTCTGTTGAGGGAGTGGTATACCATAATATCTCGAGAAATATTTAATCCAAACTACGCCCTCTTCACTACCTCTCCGGGCGATAGAGTGACTTATATGATAAACAGTGCGTCGCACTGCAATTCCAATCACTTAAGTTATTTCAAATTTGTCGGTCGAGTCATTGCAAAAGCCGTTTACGACAATAAACTCCTCGAATGTTATTTCACCCGTTCTTTCTATAAACACATTTTGGGAAAACTCGTTAAGTAAGTCTTCAATTAGTTTTTAAATGAGTTCTGATCTCTATTTCATTGACATATTTATAGGTATACGGATATGGAGAGTGAAGACTATTCTTTCTATCAGGGATTGGTTTTTCTGTTAGACCACGACGTCCACGACTTAGGATATGAATTGACATTTAGTATAGAAATTCAAGAGTTTGGGGTAACTGAAGTTCGAGACCTGAAACCAAACGGAAGAAATGTAGTGGTCACTGAAGATGTGAAACACGAATACGTCCATTTGGTCTGTCAGGAAAAGATGACCGGAGCCATTAAAAAACAGTTGAATGCTTTCCTCGAAGGCTTTTATGAAATTATACCGAAAAGACTGATCTCCATATTCAATGAACAAGAATTGGAACTTTTGATCTCAGGTCTGCCAAACGTTGATATCGACGACCTGAAGGCAAATACCGAATACCACAAATACCAGTCCAGTTCACTACAAATTCAATGGTTCTGGAGAGCCCTTCGCAGCTTTGATCAGGCGGATAGGGCTAAATTCCTTCAATTCGTTACGGGAACTTCCAAAGTACCCCTTCAAGGGTTTGCAGCCCTCGAAGGAATGAATGGCTCACAAAAGTTTCAAATACATAGAGACGACCGCTCCACTGATAGACTGCCCTCTGCTCACACCTGGTTTGTAACTCATTTTAATTAATTAGTAATAAATAGTAATATTTTGTCTGTACTTTAGTTTCAATCAATTGGATTTACCCGCGTATGAGACTTATGACAAATTACGACAAATGCTTTTGAAAGCAATCCAAGAATGTTCTGAAGGTTTTGGTTTTGCTTAAAGACTAAAGACGTGTCATTGTTTAGTGTTTAAGGCCTGTGATGTCTATAATTAACAGATTTTATATTTTCAACTAATTTTGAACTAAAAATAAGGATAAAAATGTAAAATAATTGAAAATTCTCTTCAATTTCTGTGTATTATAAACGAATTTAATGCAGAAAAACAAAAACTATTAGTTAATTGATTTGTAGTCCATTATTATTATTATTATTAATTTCTGAAAAATTGTTTTAAACAAAACTATTGACAAAATATTGTCATTTGAATAATTGAAAGTTTGATTAATTTGTATAAAAAAACGGTTATTATTATTAAAAAAAATATTTAAAATTAATATCGTTTTTGCAATAAATATATATTTTTTCAGTTCTGTATCGATAAGTGAAGCGAAAAAGAGTTCTCATCGAAAATATGCTTATTTTTAGTCATACATCAAAAGCAGAGCAGACATTGAGCTAAAAATCAATAATAAACTCTTTTAAAGGATTATATAATTTATTCCCAGAAATAATTCCTAACATTTTATGAGAATTTGTGCGCTCAAACCCACCGACCGATTAAGTCCTCAACGAAACACCAAAAGCGTTGAAATGAAAATTTTGCGCCAATTTTTCGATCGAAAAAAAAAGTTTTGATTTTTAATGCATTTTGTCTTAAAAATTATATTTTTAACGTTTTATTGATTATTAGTTTTAATTCAAAAGAGATTTTCAATAAACTTTATATAAGAATCTAAACAAATGAGCAAAAAATGTGTTCCTTTTGTTCCACAAATACCTGATATTAACTCAAACTTTTGATATAAAAATTACCTGAATTTCAGAAAAAACATTTCAAAAATCAGTTCTGTTTTGTGACCGACTTTTCAAATGACTAATCATTTTGTGGTTTTCATTATTTAAGAATCTTTTCAATGAAATCAGAATTGTGTTCACGTTTTGCCACAAATGCTCTGAATTTCGACAAATTCTTGGAAAGAGTTCAGAATATTATATCAAAGGATATATTTCTACAAATTTATTGAATTTTAACCTATTTTTGATGTCTGTCCGACATCTCATATGCAATACATTTCTCTTTTATTATCGTTTGATAAATAAGTAGAAACTATTCAAATGACAAAAATCAACAAAATATAGAAAACCAACAAAATAGAGAAAATGAACATGATCATATATTTTGATAATCTTTAAATTTTGAAATTTAATGTCCGAAAAAATACTAACAATAATGAGAACATAAATTAAGGGAATAAACGTTAGGAAAATATATGCCTTCTTTTGCTATCAATTCTGATTTTCAAGATAAATAGGATGGGAGAGAGAGAGAGAGAGAGAGAGAGAGAGAGAGAGAGAGAGAGAGAGAGATTCTGGAATTTGTCAAATTTGAAAATAACTGAAAGCAATAATCGATAATTAAAACTTAAGTACATTTTTAAAAGTTATTTATTTGCCTTAATTTAGACCTTTTTGTCAGAAGTTGTGATTCAGAACTTCAGTATAAATGCAGGGATGGCGAAAGGGGGGGGGTATTCCGGAAGAGCAAAATGGAGAGCAAAATTGGCAAAATACCCCCCTTGGAGAAGAAATCGGTAGGCCCCCCCCCTATCGAAAGAGGAGAAAAATCAAGAAAAAATTTGAAAAAATTGGA
>JAQIXI010001622.1:0-12896 GCA_034700165.1 Galumnidae sp. Gr-Ori-00277 | reverse complement strand
ATATAATCTAATGTATGTCAGCTAAGGTTGTCATAGGTCTTAAAAACATTCATATATTATGTCAATTGTTTAACACATAAATGTTATAATTTGTGAAATCGGGGATTAATTGTATTAAACATAATTTATACCTACTTTTATCTCTTTATAATCTATTGATATTTTGATAAACAAATGTTTTGTTTTGAATCAAATATTTTTAACTTTTAATTAAAATTGTTTTTTCTAATTATGAGTAAAAATAAACTCATAGATTTAAGAATAAATATAAGTAAAACTCAAGTATTAGTCAATAAATTAAAATCAGACGAAAAGGATTCTTGACTCAAAACCTAAGGATTGTTATCAATAGAGAAGTTGTGACCAATTTTTACAAAAACAACACAAAGAAGTCATCACTTAAAGAATTAAAATCCAAATTGTCTTCAATTAATAAAAATATTAAAAATTATTATTCACTCAAACTATTGATTGTATTTTAAAATACTATTTTCTTTAAAAATATTTAATTATTAATTATATAATCAAATGTTTTAAAATAGATTTCTTTTTATAAATATGCTATTAATATAATATTTCAAAGAAAATATTTCAAAGCAATAAATATTATTAAAATAATTATAATAAATATTGTTTCTTATTAGAAAAGCACCAAGATAGTATTAAAAGAGAATAATCTAACTAGTCTAAATGAAAATAAGGATAAAATTTGAGTAAATTAGTAAACAGAAATTGCAAGTATATTCTGGAATGAAAACAAATAATTCATAATAAAATTAATTTGAAATATTTATTTAAATTCTAGGTACATAAATAAAACAAAAGCCATTTAATTATATTCATAGCATATTAGTTTAGAAAATAAAGTGATCATGGCAAAAAATATTTTTAATATTATCTTGAATATATTTTCAATAATATTTTGTTTTGGATTTATTATATCAATCACTACAAATTTACCAAGAATATATGAAAGGAAAACAATTGTTTCTATTAAAATAAAGGACCATGGTAATGAAAACCTGCCAACGAATAAGCTATGCTATCAAAATATAATTTCTTATCAAAAGATTTCAAAACTCAATGAATATTATGAAAATAATTATAAAAAGTATCGGATGTTATTAGAAAAGTACCAAGATGGTATTAAAGAGAATAAGCTAACTGGTTAAAATGAGATTAATATATAAATAGGGGGGGGCTGATCTCTGAAATATGTGATTCCCAAAACAGACTATATTCAGCCTATTAAAAATGAGTAATAAAAATAGACCAAAAATAGGTCAAAATAGACCAAAATAGGCAAAATGTTAACCCCCTATGGACTTGATCCCAGAGTCCTAGTACCTCAAATAAAGAAGTTACCATTATAAGTCTATGGAACTTACATAGTTTTCTATGGGATCTATTATAAAAAACACAATTCTATGGGACTAAATATAAATATACAGAATATATTTAAAATAACAAGATTATATATATAATATTAATGTTAAATATACTTACGATTTCGATTTGAATTAATTTATTTCTAAATTAATGATTTTTCACTTTTAAAATAACTTTCGATTAGTTAGTTTTCACTTTTAGAATAAACTTTCGATTAGTTAATTTTTGTTAATTCCAGGGTTTTTTATACTGAAAAATTGAGGTTAAAAATTTTAATTAAAAATATCTATATTTATAAATTTAATTAATTAAGAATAAAATAGGAAATCTTATTCTTAATTAATTAAATTTATAAATATAGATATTTTTAATTAAAATTTTTAACCTCAATTTTTTATATAAAAAGGAAAAAAAATCAATAATTTTTATCAGTTTTAAGAAAGCAGAAAAATGGCTTCAATTTCTTCAGATACTTGCCATTGTAATAACTGTTACAGGAGAAGAACATACAACGAGAATTTGACCTGTACAAATGATTTTTGGGAAAAATATACAAATTATATAGAGAACAGCTCAACTTCAGACTCGATTCCTTATTTAGACGCCTTGGATGTGGGCGATTTGTTCCCTGGATCTCCAATTCAAGCAGTAAGTGTAGAAAATTATTTAAAATAATTTAAAACTTTGTTTTTCTCTTAGGAACCCGGAACACCTCCATCAACACCCCCTGCTGAACAGAATCCTTATGTGATTCATGTTCCAACGGTTAATTTGGACTTGGTAACAAATGTACTGGCAACAACTCTTCCATCGCATCAAATTAAAGACTTAATTATTAAATTATTAAATAAAATATAAATTTTTATATTTTAAAATAAAAATGTATTTTTCATTTTATTGAATTAATAAAATTATTTTAAAAAATTCTCGTTTTTTGTCGTTTTTTGCCTTGAAGGCATGGCGGGGGAGGGGTAGGAATTGTGCTATATTAGTACTTACCCTACTAATACAAATTCCTCTGAATTGAATACACTTTTTCCATACCAAGGCAATCCCAATCCGTAAACTTTGTCTTCATTTGTAACACAAATTCCAAAGTCTTCACCGAAACAAAAACATTTACAACAATTCCTTAAATTTTCGGATAATTTAATAAAACTCATTTAAAATCAATTAAATAAAATCCTTTCAAACAAATTAAATTTGATTTTTATTTATTAAGTCTCCGAAACAAAAACATTTACAACTCCTTAAATTTTCGGATAATTTAAAAAAAACTCATTTAAAATCAATGAAATATTTATTAAAATTTCAAAAAATTAATTTTGAGTTTTATTTATTAAGTAATAAAAAATATGGCGAACGTAATAGAGTCTAATCTTTCAATTTCTATAGAAACCATAAATTATCATTAATTACCCAGGTTACTATCTATTATAGATTAGACTTAAATAAAATTCTTTATAAAAATTATTTCATTTTCTTTTATTTAAAATTTAGAATAAAATTAAGAAAATTTTTTACATTTTATTAAAATTGGGCTAACATTCGATTGTAAGCTATTGGTTACGGCTGTATTACATAATCAATTGCTCCGCCCTTTCTTTAAATTCTTTAATTCCCTAACTTTAAGTTTTGTATTTTATTTACTTTAATGATCTCTCCGTTCGTTAATTCATATAACTTTTCTATCAGTCGAGTAGAGGCAGCCCTTGACTTCTCCTCTTCAAAGTCCAGTTCGACGTAATATAACTTCTCTTTGATGTCTTTCACGGAATTTTATTTTACAAATTAATTTCATTTTCGCGCAGAATATTTAATAGACATTCAGTTACCGTACGGCCACACATCTCGAGTTGGAGTATTGCGTTCGGGACAGGACTGTTGTCAACTATTGGCACAACATGTGACACACCCTCACCGCTTTCCAAAACTATACCATTACGAAGACCTGAAAAGTAGAGTGAAAGCAACTCTTGATTAGATATATTCATTGATTGTGTCTCAAATTTCTCAAACATTATCTCGGTCATTTTCTCCCGGTTAAATTTCGTGTTGAGCTGAAAATCCTTAAGAAGTACAGAGTGTTCTTCATACTTGACTTTTTGTTTCTCTTCGAACATATTTTGCCATAACTTTTCCATTTCGTCCTAATTAGTGATTACTCCCATTTCTATAAGATTTCTTACAGAAGGAATAACTGCGCAAGGAATGTCATCTCCAGTAAAACCAGTTTTAATTGTACTACAGTTTGCCCTCGATAAAACCAGACTCTTGGTGCTGTTAAAATGGTCCGGTTATATCAGATTCTGGTTATATCTAAAGTCTTAAAAAATGACTTAATTCTAGTAAAAATTAATTCATTAATTGCTTTGTCAATATTTAATCAAGTTCATTTACAATCAAATCTATGCTTATTGTATGAAAAAAAACCTTTTATTGAACAAAAGGATGAGATATGTTTAGGTTTTATCTTATTTTGAAATAACTGTTAAATAAAAATATTTGTTTTATGACATAATTTTATATCAAAGAAATAGATTTCACCAAAAATTCTAAATAAAATACAAAAAATGTTATCCTTTTATCGAAAAAGAATAGCAATTTTTGAAAACAAATAACATTACAAATGAACAAGTTTAAAAACTACTTGAATATTACGTGAACTTGGTCAAATGGAGGAGGAGGAGGAGGAGTAGAAAGAGAGGAGGGATTGAATTTAATCAATAAATATGTATAAAAGTAAAGATTGCAATATATCTAATTTGAATTTGACTTGATAATATGAGAAGAACCATGGTTAATATAATATTTTGAGTAATTATATAAAGGAGCTAGATAATAACCTTTTATTAACTTTCATTGAATTTAGTGATTATTTTATTATATTCTTTATTTGAATATATTTGATCATTGATTACACGATAAGTCAATTCATTATGAATTATACTATTTTTCAAATGGGTTTCAATAGAGACACACAATTTTAGTATAACTCGAATTTTATTCACATATTATGATGTGCAAGGTGAACCCAATTTTCCTTTTTTGTTGGATTTTATAAAAGAAATTTTGAAATTTAGCATTACACCAAGATGAAATGTTTTGTATGTGTATTGAATATAATTTGAATTTTTGGAAATAAAATGCAAATTATTTAAAAGAAAATTTTATTACCTTGATCACTTATTTATTAAAAACAATACTCAAAATACTGAGTCATCCGCGAGTCCTTAAGAGTCCGATTCAGTGCTATTCTATCCGAGGCTAAGATATTGAACTCATGAACTTTGAAATGTCGGTCATATGCTTCCTTATCTTCGGGTTCTCCTTATATAAGGTTTTCCATATTATCCGCCCACTCTTTAGAATAAACTCAAAGCCTACAAACAATTAAATAAAATAATAAATATTCAGATCACAAATTGAAGAATATTTTATTCTTTAATTATTGATTTCAGAGCTTAAACTTTGACCAAAACTGTGAAATTCAGGAATAAAAGAGATCTTGGTAATCCCTGAAAAGTTAAACTTATTATTTATTTGTTTAACAATTGATAATAAATTGTAGTGAATAAAGGCTTCAGGAGAAACACAGAATAGTTGTCTCACATTTGTTTCCACGAAAAGAACAATAATTGTATAGAAATATGATATGAATTAATTACTTTTTGGCAGAGTTTGAGTCAATATTCAAATATTAAAAATATATTCAATTACTGTATTTGTTTTAATTTGAAATACATTATTTTGCGAGCAATACCCTTGATTGTTTTATGTAATTCCAATAAAAAGCAATTTATTATAAGCAAGCAACTCTAAAAATGTTTGAATATTTTACTCTTTATGAAGCCTTATTAAAATTAGCTTGATAATAAATACGTTTAAAATTATCTAGAGCTTTTGTTACTTTTCTCATTAAAGTACAATAGATTAGAAATAACCCTGATTAATTTTGAAACAAATATTTATAAATTATCTAAAAATTTGTTTCAATGACTAACTTTTTTTAAAAATATTATATCAAAAATAGAGTTCAATACAAAATCCATAGTTTTTATGAATAATTATTTATTGGTAATATGAACTTGTTCCTTTTCATTTTAATTTTTATCAATTACAGGTTCACCAAAAAACTTTGCTATATGTGTGGTAACATAAATAAAATTGATCTCTCGTTTCCTTCTCTACACTGAGAGGAGGAACAGAATAATTTGATGCCTACAAAATCATTTCAAAGTTTTAACTCTGTTTGAGATACTTCTCTCAAAAACTATTTAAAACTAATTACAAGTTTAGAGAAGTTTATTCTTTTCTGTTGTAATCGCTTTTATATTATTATAAAATATTTTACTTTACTTTAATTTAGTTAAAGTATCTAGTTAACTATAAGAACAATTAATTATTTAAAGTAGTTAAAGTAAAAGTTTAATTATTAATTAATAATGGTTTTAATAAATTATCGATTAGTGAGGAATTTAGTAATAACTGGGAATAATAAGTTGAATATCTTATATGTAATAGTTGTCATTACAACCTGGTTAATAATAGTTTCCTGGATTATATACAACAAAGGATTACACTCTATTAATACAAATACTCAAAGGTATGAAAGAAAACTTATTAAAGTCTTTTGCAAAGAAAATTTGATTTTAAAATTAATGATCTAGGCTATTTTAACCAAAAATTTCATAGAAAATATATTATACATTATATGTAAACATTAAATTAGTAGCAAAACATTGAAATAACTAATTATGAAGTAAGTACTCATAAAAATTTATAGTAAAAGCAACTAGCTAAAAAAGAGCCTTGCTAATTGAATTGAATAATAAAAATGTTATTAAAATGAAGAATATTTATAAGACATTAAATATTGAAAAAAGTACATTTTTTGATCTAGCCTAACCTTGGTAAATTAATTTTTCGTAAATTATACTTATTTTTCAATTGAATCTTTTTAATGAACTTTTCATACAAAATGACAAATATTTGAGATAAAAAAAGCTTTCTATCAGGGAAATTCCGGAATACTTCTCTTAAGAAAAGGAATTGTTTACCCCCTATCGAAAAGAGGAGAAAATCGATAAAAATTTGGAACAAATAGGAAAAATTTAGTGAAAAATCAGTAAAATAGCCGTAAATAATAAGAAAAACTAAAGAAAATACAATAATTGCGTAAAATTTGCAGTTTTAGAGTGAATTTTTCGTAAATTTTGTGGAAAAAGTAGTTTTTTGTCAATAATTGACCAAAAAACTCCCTAGCACCCCCCTAGAGTCGGGGTATTTTTCCAATTTTGCTCTTCAAAGCGGGTATTCCGGAATACCCACCTTTGGCCATCCCTGATATAAAGCTTTTTTTATCTAAAATTTTTGCATTTTTATGGGAAATTCCATAAAGAGATTCAATTTAAAAATAAGTATAATCTACGAAAAATTAATTTACCAAGGTTATGCTAGATAAAAATTACTTTTTTCAATATTTAATGTCTTATACATTATCTTGTAAATATACTTTATTTCAATAACATTTTTATTATTCAATTAGCAAGGCTCTTTTTTAGCTAGTTGCTTTTATTATAAATTTCTTTGTACAAGTCATGATTATAATTATGATATTACAGTTTAATCAAGGTATTTTTTTCTACAGCACTGTAAACTTAAAGTTTAGAGGACCGGTAGTCACAAACTTCACTCCGGATGACTTCAATCCATTTGTGAGCCCAGAATATATGCCCTATTATTCAAGAGTCTGGGACTCAGCGGACATCGCATTCGCGTGAAAGAATGAAATGTTTATTATGACTAATTTGGTTATTACTCCCAATCAGACCCGATCTCTCTGTCCAGCACATCCGGATATAACAGGAGCAAAATGTAACCCGGATAACAACCATTGTACCAAAATTGATTTATTACATGGTATCACAACTGGCAACTGTATACCAGGAGATTTTCTATATCAAAATGGAAGTGATTGGGTTTACGGATACGAGTGCCAGATATCAGGTATTAATAGATTATAACATTCTTCGCCAACAAATACTCACATATAATAATATAAATTAGCATGGTGTCCTGTTTTTCGAAGACTTTTACCATTGAAAGGAAATGCAGCCGTTCTAGAAGACACTCAGAATAGTTCGATTTGGCTCAAGGCTTCCATTTTATTTAAGGATCATGGAATTAACATGGACAATCAGCCAAATCCAGATATTCTTTATTACGTAAAATGTCGGTATAGTCGAGGAAATGACACAAATTGTCCAATATTTCGACTGAAAGATATCCTTAGATATTCAGAAAATAATCACCAAGATTATGAAACTATGGCGCGAAATGGGGCCGAAATTATTATGAAAGTCAAATGGATTTGCTTTTTACCACTTTTTCGAGAATTTTTGTCTACAACTGACTGTCGAATCACTTATTCTTTTGTCAGAATAGATAACGAGCAGAGAAGGCCTTCCACTGGATATATAACTAATATAATGCCTTTTTTCTATGAAAGGGGAAGAACATTGTGGAGGACACGAAATATAAGAATCTTGGTCGAAATAGATGGTTTTCTTAAATATATTGATTGGTTCAGATTTTTCACACTTTTCAGTGCTTATAACGGAGTCTTTTTATTGGTTTTGTGGTTATTTTCAATTGGAGTCAAACGATATTGTTTTACTCTGTTCTTACAATTTTCGATAATTTTTGGGTCTATTTCTAAATTATTGTAAACTAAAGATAAGATCTTTTGAAATTTAATTTAATTGGGTTTATAATGGAGAGTTGACCATGATACAAGATAAAGGAAAGGTGAATTTTTAAATATTCATTTGATTATTAAAGGGTATGATTTTTAAATAAACTTGTTAATAGTATTTATATTTGAATATTCAAAACTGCACCTAAACTTCTCTTTTCAGCTGTACCAATATAATTTAAATTTTTCTAAATAAAAGTTAATTACCTTGATCACTTATTCATAAAAATTTATTTCTACTTTACGTAATTTATGAAAAATTATTAAAAATTAATTTATTTATTATTAATTAAATTTCATTAAAAACAATCTGTTTTTTGTGATTTACTTTTAATAACTCCTTATAAAGAAAATGAGACAACAATTGGTTTATTCTCTTTTAATTATTGTAATTCTTGTCAATTCAATTCATTGCCAAAACTATCATGATCAATTCATTGACAGTAAGGATTATATATTAAAAACTATACTAATACAACTTGTTTTAGATGAAAATATGCCAGGTCTAAGTCGACTGAAAAGGTATCTAGAAGCGGTTAACTCAGACTATCCAGGGCTTAAAGCTATTGGAAGGGAACAAAGAAGGAAACAAAACAAACTAATTAAAAATGTAATGTATAATGGTAGCCACTACCTAGGACCATTATTTACAACAACTATTTGCTGATGAAATTTATAACAATAATATAAATATATTCCATTTGTTTGTCACTAAATTTGTTACAAGAATTACAATAATTAAAAGAGAATAAAACAATTGTTGTCTCATTTTCTTTATAAGAAGTTATTAAAAGTAAATCACAAAAAACAGATTGTTTTTAATGAAATTTAATTAATAATAAATAAATTAATTTTTCATAATTTTTCATAACTTACGTAAAGTAGAAATAAATTTTTATGAATAAGTGATAAAGGTAATGAACTTTTCTTTTAAATAATTAGCATTTTATTTACAAAAATTTAAATTATATTTTAGAACATTTCAAAAGTGAAATTTTGGTGCAGTTTTGAATATTCAAGCATAAATACTATTAACAAGTTTATTTAAAAACAAGGTTTGAGGGCAAAGCCTATAATCACTACATTTACGGCTTTATCTAGAGTAATACTTATGTATGTATTTGCAATACTCTCTAGAGAGCCACAAACCTCCCTGTCCTTCCATTACTAACATAAGCTTATAAGTTACCCGTTAATATTCAAAGAAATATTTTTCCGTTACTAGCAAAAGACCTCCCTGTCCCCTCCATTACTAATAAAAAGAATGGTCTCTACAGAGCCATCAACCTCCCTGTCCTCTCCATTACTAGCAAAGAGAGTCTAAATTAGCCGTTAATATTCAAAGAAATATTTTCCCGTTACTTGCAAAAGGCCTTCGTTATAACCCAAAAACTATAAATTTACCCGTTAATCTCTGCAAAGAAGCATTGTTGTCCGTTGCAAACAAAAAGCGGGGGGGGGATGTGTGGGTGAAAAACAAATACATATACTACATATCACTTCGTAAATGTAGTGAAAAATCATACCATTTAATAATCAAATGAATATTTAAAAATTCACCTTTCATTTATCTTGTATCTTGGTTAACTCTCCATTATAAGCTCAATTAAATTAAATTTTAATAAAGTTTGACAACATTGGAAACAGTGTTTTAATAGCAAGAACATTTACAACATATTTATTATAGAACTCATATTTTCATTTATAAAACTTAAATTGACGTAAAGCTGATTAGTTTTGGAACAGGATTAATTTTTATTTTCGAAATTTTGAACTTCACATGCTCATATTTCCTAAATTAATAAGAATTTTGAAAAATAAAAAACACCTTTCGAATCAAATTTGATCAAGTTTATAAATATATTATAATTTAATTAATATCTTGTATAATCTTTAAAATATACGACATTTTAGAAAATATTGATTTTTTTAAAAATATACAAGATAATTCAAAATAATCAGGGTCATAAAATCCAGGTAAAACCATAGTAGGAATTAAAAAAAATAAATTTATTCCCATAATTATTACAGGATATATGGAAATGAATAACTCGTCACCAAAATTTCGTCCCATTGTGTTTATGTTGTCACCAAGCTAAATTTTAGGCAAAATTTTAAATTTCCTGTAAGGAGGATATCTTTGTAGATATGCCAAAACTATTTGATAGGTCATAGGTGTCTCCAAACCATTGAAAACAAAAAAAAGGTTAGGGAACTCCACTTTTTTAACTTTTTTCGGTTCATTTTTAAAAGTTTCGTAAAACCTTTCGATTTCTTCCTCTCCTTTTTCTACAGTCTCTTTGCTAACAACAAATACATGGATGTTATACCCAATACATTCTTTTCTGAAATCCATGGATATCTCTCTTCCGTTGTCGTTCATATTCTTAATGTTGTCTATGAAATTTCAAATTAACAAGGGTAATATTAAAAGTAATAGAAACTAACCGACACATTCAATATCTACGTCAAAGTAATTTGCGGTTATCTTTGGTATAGAAGTGGTTGTCGTCACCAAATGCTACAAATATTTAGTTATAAAAATAGAAGAAACAAATATTTACTGAATAAATGATTGATGTTTTTGTAAGAAAATATAAAAATTTTATTTTTATTAGTAATAACTTATTACAATAGAAACAAAGCAATACTAACCCAATTGTAATAATATAATTATAATTAATTTAAATATAATTTAATTAAATTTTGTTTTGTTATTTTTCAAAGAACTGTCATATAAAATATGTGATTAATTTGTAATAAAATGTTCTTTAAATGCATATAGAAATGGTGTTTCCTCTAAATATTGGGATGTGGTTTAAGGAATCCATTTATAGAATTTACTTTTCAGACAATTATTACTTATATGGAAACTTTTTATATTACAAATTTTATATTATTATTATTACATTTACAACACCTTTAATATTGAACTCATATTTTTATTCATAAAATTTAAACTGACTTAAAGTTAACTCAAATCTTGAAGTTTTATTACTATATTTTTTTGTATGAAATGCTATTATTAATAATTTATTCATTTGATGAGAATTTGAGTGAAAACTATAAACCTGAAACTAAAACAAAACTTCTAATCAACAAAATTTAATCAAAAATTAAAATAAAACAATTAAATCAAATATTGAAAATAATTTCCTATAATTTTATCTTTTATTAAACATTTTTGTATAATTTTTGAAAACAGGAATAATTGTTTAGAACAATCATGATATGATCAAGGATATATATACAATTATTATAACTATAATTGGATAGATTCATTGTTCCAAATTATACTTGTTTTAGTTGAATTCAAATAGAGTTAGAGCATATTAAAACCTTTAATTTATTACAATTTTGACATTTTTGCTTTTATGTATAGCACAGAATAAAAAAAATACTTTCATTATTTCAATAATGTTTAAACTTATTATTATTTTTATAAATTTAATACCAATTTGTGAGTTATTCAATATTAAACACTTTCTTAACTAAAAAAATATTATAGTAAAGACTGTAAATAAGGGATACCTCTAATAAGGAATTTATTTAATAAAATTATTTATTACTAACTTTCAATAAAAAAAGTTCCTAGATTAAAATGAATGTATTTAAATGATCATTTGTTTACTAAAAATTAATAAAAATAGAGTTATAAATAATTTTATTTAATTCAATCCTTATTAACGGTATTCCTTATTGAGAGTCTTTTCCATATATGGTCAATTGTCAAGATATCCTTTCACCTGAACAAATTAAAAATTGTGCTGGTAAAATTGATTAATATTTTATAAAATAAAAAATAATTTAAAATTTTTAGAGAACCTTGGCGAATATTCATATTCAACTACCGGGAGAACAATATTCGTTAAAATTAGTGGTCACTGTATTTACTATTCATTGAAGTTATTTCTAATAAACAATGAAATGTTGGGAACGAAACCAATGGAAAGTATATACAATGATTTGAAGAGTCAAAACAAAGTGGAAAAAGTTTCACCAAATCATCAAGTAATTTTTTTCAATCATTTGGATAATAAGGCCTATCGCGTAGTTATTGTTAACCGTTTGTCTATTTCACAAGACTCTAAATTCATAATCTTGGATAAAATATTTTCAGGTATGAAATTATTTAAAATATTTAATTTTTGAATTTATTTTAATATTTTATTATTTTTATATTTATTTAAAATATACAGGCTCATTTAAAAATGAAACTATTCGCGCTAATTCAAGTAATGAATCACCACGGTCATATAGTACAAATATTATCATCACTATTTCTACATCTTTTCCTTTAATGATCATGGTGGCCTTTGTAATCTTGTACATTTATAAATGGAAGATATCAAAGAAAAAAATTGACAAAGATAAAAGAAATATTACCAATGATGATAATGTTGAAATGGATGAGCTGGAAAATTATGAAAATATTTTCGAAAATTATCAAGATTATTATGAAATTGTTGATTATCAAACACATAACAATTATCGTAATAACGAATATTACTTAAAAATATTTGAATAAAAATTATAATAAATATTTAAACAAAGCTTTTAATCAGGGATGGCAAAAAGGGGGGGTATGCCAAAATACCCCCCCCCCTCCCCCTGGGATGAGCGCGAGAGGACCCCCCCCCTCGAGCCGGCGCGAAGCGCCGGCTCGATTTTTACCTAAATTATTGAAAAATCGGGAAAAAATTAGCGAAAAATACAAAATATAGCTGTACTTGTTAAGAAAAGTAACAGA
>JAQIXI010001621.1:0-12902 GCA_034700165.1 Galumnidae sp. Gr-Ori-00277 | reverse complement strand
TATCCGAGGTATACCGGCAGTATCCCCAAACTCACTATATACCGGCATGCCGGCTGAGGCGGGGGAATACGGTAATATTTAATAGACAGGAAGTATTTAATAGATAACTTTAAAGAAACTCTGATATTTAAAAATGATTATGATATTAAATTTGGTGAATCGAACCAAAATATTCTAAAATTTTTGTGCGAATGACCATGTACTCTTTTATCTAATATCTGGTCTCAAAACTTGTATTAAATTAAAGAGTTTACGAATAAAATATCAATGAATTAGACTCTATTTATTAGAGTAAACTTATATTACAGGAGTAGAATGAGTAAGATTACGGCTAACATTATGAATGAATAACAAGGTAAAATTTGCAAAGAATGAACTATTTATTATATCTATGAAAATAAAATATGGTTTAATATTAATGAAAAATAATTTCACCTTGTTATTCATTCATAATGCATCGATCAATAGTTTGTAATACAATTCAAAAACACCTATACTTTACTTATCACTTATCACTTAACAATTTAAGTTTATTTATTACAATTCTTATACAAAACTAAACTCTTTTGTATTTAAAAATTTGTATAAAAATTGTTATATAAATAAGCACTTAAAGCAATTAACTTCAAAACACATTTTAAAATGAAGTGTCGGTCTATGTTTGGATAGTTATATGTTTGGATAGTTATATGTTTGAAATTAACTGTTTATTCAAAGCATTGGTTATATTTAGGCTAACATTGAATTAAATTTTATTCAAAATTTTAATCAATAATCGTTTTAATTTATTATCAATAAATTATTGTAAAAATCTGTTTATTCATAAAATATTATTAAATTGTATTTAATAAAAAAAAACATAAATTAATTCAATTTTATCAATCGGATTTACTAGGTAACTCTATTAAAGTGCATTAAATTTTTTTAGTGGTCATAAAATTAAGTTACGAAAAGTGTTAGTTCAGTTTTTTTTAATATTTATAATGGTATTTATTAAATTTAGCAAGGTTTTTTTTAATTTTATTAGGTAAAAATGGATGATAAAAAGCAGAAAATTTTATCCAAAAGATTATAAAACAATTGAAAATTATATTCATTATATTATTAAAGATATTTTTGATAAATTTTTTAATTATTGAGAATTTTGGCAATAATTGAGATATTTATCAAATAAGTAAATAGATACCTTTTACCATGGATATTTTAATTAATGAAGTTTCTTTTCAAAATCTGAGTTATATTTGAAATTTGTATTGTATTATATGATTAATAGAGACTTTTCTTTTGTGTTTAGTCTTTATTTAGTTTTAAATTCTTTTAATTGTTTTATCGTTTAATTTATTGTTTGATTAAAATTTGTTCAAAAGAATAGAAATGTTTGTTTGGATTGACTCCAATAATTGGAGTCCAATTTGGATTCCACCAAAAGTTAGTTATAAAGTAATTAACAATAATTGACTGGTTTTGTTATTCTTGGTCATTGATTTGGTCATTGTTTTGGTCACTGTTTCCGATTTTTTCTTTTTGTGTGAGAGCGTGAGAAAGAGACTCCGGGCTAATAACTATTTCGATGACATTCAAAGTTGTAAAATAGTTGAACTATTCTGTGCTCTTCAGTATTATTGTAGGAAATGATAGGGAATGGTATGCGATGACAATGCAATAACAATGCCTATCATGAAATCAGTGCTCAATTTGACCATATTTTTCATGACTTGTTCGACACTAACAAAACTGATTAGATTTTATGCGTTTCAATGCGAAACACTATAATGTAATACATATACCGCTGTATAAACTCTATTCGTGTTTCAATTCTCCATCCATTGTATGATTGCGTTCACAAAACATATTTTGTTTGTTTTTTCTGATATTAAAGAACCAAAACTCTTAGTGACAAACCGTTGACCAAATAATTTATAATATTATTAATATCATATGTATTATAAGTTTAAATAAATAATAAATATTTATACCACTTCTCAAATGAAATAGTCCCAGTGCTGACTTCCAAGTTATGTATAATCTATTGGAAATAGACTATTATTAAGCATGCTTCATTCTTCACAATAATAATTTATCGCTTCTATTCCTTTAGATTCAATGAATTCAACAAAAAAATTATTGATTTTATTTATTTACATTAAATATATTTCCGTTTTATTTGATTTTTCTCTTTTATCACTTATTTTTAGTATCATTTAATTTGTATATGAAATCAATTTTACATAAAATTCTACTCAAAAAATAAATAAAACCGTAGAGAAAGTACAGTCCAGACAATTCACTTCTATTAATATAGTAAACACTTTTATTAATATTTTCAGTTTATAGATCTTTTATTCAATAAAATTTATCATTTATTCGTAATTCTATATAAAATATCATTTTTTGTATTTTTTTCAAACGCTATAAAATTTTGACTTTTCTTTTACTCTAATTTTTAAAGAAATTTATGAAATATTACAGAAATATAAACCAAAACACGTATAGATTGAAATATATTTGAATAATTTATGTCAGTGTTTGTCAACTTCTCTGAGAAATTTAGCTATTTTTTCAAAAAGCATTGCAATTGTCTTACAATCTATTGTAAGATGAGTTAACACATTTCATAACATTTTTTATTTTTTAATGTTTGAAGTAATTAATACAAGACATGAAAGAAGATTTTAAAATCCAAGAAGGGCCAAGGCAAATTTTTTAATAATTTTTGAAAGAAACTTTAATATTTTTACAAAATTATGGTTTTAAGGCTTAAAAGCAGGGATGGCTAAAGGGGAGGGGTATTCCGGAATACCCCCTTGGAGAGTCAAATCGGCAAAATACCCCCCCTTGGATCTTGAACCCATAACATTAGCGTTTATGGACAAGCATTAGGTCTGCCGAGATTTTTTGCTCTAGGGTGGGGTATACTCTCCCTTGGGATCGAGACCTTTAGCCATCCCTGCTTAAAAGTCATAGATTTTAAACAAATATACATTTTTGACTTTAAAACACATAAAATACTATTAATGGGATTATAATATGAAATGAATGTGAAATTAAAATCAAGAAAAAAAATTCAAGTAATGAATAAACTCATATAAAAATTCAGAGATTTTACTCATCATTATTGCTAATTGCTGAGGCCATCTTGCTAAAGGTTAAAATTTATCTTTCTTTTTTAAAGTTTTTTAAAAGCATCTTTCAAAGATTGAGTACTGATGAGTCATCAGTGATGAGTCAATTGAATAAAAATCTCTATTGATTATTATTATTTATTTATTCATTAATTGAATCTTATTTTTTTCTTGTTAAATTTTATTTTTCAAAGCCTTTTAAAGATTCATTCAAAGGATTCAATTTAATCGTGCTATTCTTTTTATGAAATTGCTTGATCCCTTCCAAAATATTCTAGTCAGAAGAGAAAACAAACATCACCAGAATCTAGTGACTAGATATCAATCAGCATGCATATATTTAACAAAATTTGCTTTTCTTTTATGCCTTTCTATATAATATGAAGTCATATATCAGTTCATTAAAAACTTGATTCCACCAAATATTTTATGCGACCAATATTTCAATGAAATCATATGTAAGTTCGGACTCATTACAAACAGACAACTGATTTGTAAAATGAATGGTTAGTTATACCAACTTTTGTTGGTTTATTCGAGAAATCAATTTATATTTCGTTTGAATTTCCATTTCTTAATGATTTAAGTCATTGTTGTTTGAATTTTATCGATTGAATAAAATAGATATAAATAGTATGGAAGACATCATTAAGCTTTTGAAGATTCTTCTCAACTGATTTTTTTGTTAGACATCGCAATCATCTCAAAGATAACTATAATATGCGGTCATTACTGACTGCGAGTCCCGTCTCACTAATAAAACCTCATTTTTACAAAAGAAGTTTTTTTCGTCCAATTTTTAGTTCTTTAAGTATTCGTTAAGTCATCGAAAATATTTTAAAATATAAACACATTTTATATTTTTATATAAAGATTCATATTTTCCAAAATTGAAAACGTTGTTGCTCACATTTATCATCATCATTTAATATTTCCATTTTTACTTTTTTGTAGTTTACTTTTAAGTCATTTATTTATAGAATTCAGTCCTTAAATTAAATTAAATTTTTGAAAACATCTTTAAATTTGATTATTATTATTATTATTATTTTATTATTATTAAGAGACAGACCAATGACCTCAGATTTAAAGATACCTTTCAATGGCTTAAATAATAAGAGTCTTATGACAACTTTTATTATATTAAGATAAGTCTACAATATGTGACAAAATTGGTTTAATTAATTTCTGCATTTTAGCATTTTTTGACGACAAATAATTGGTTACATTGTTTTAGTAATTCCTGATAACTATAAAAAATATCAATTAGGATATACAGTAAAGATTGTATAAATTCACACCTTTTAAACATAGAATCGCTTTAAGTTTGGGTCAAAAGAGAAATCTGTTGGCGTCGAAACTTCTCGAAATATTTCTCAAAGGAATTCTCATTAAATGAAGAAATATTTCTAAAATTTATTCGGGGAAATCCCATAGACTCAGATATATTTTCCAGAGAAGCTTTAAACCCCTTTTTCTTAATAAATTTGAGATTAATATCTTTAAAAAAAACTTATCGGGTGGAGATTCTGAATTTTTCTTATATAACTATAGATAAAGAATGGGATCATAAAGTGTGGGAAAATTATTAAATTCATTAATCAAAATTGCACCTATGCAAAGTTAATTATTCGAACATAGTAAATTCGGGACATATGTTGACTCAATAGGTCAGCTCTATGTGATGAACGACACACACAAACACACATTTAGTCATTAAATGTAAAATATCAGAAAGTATTGAATTTAATTATCTTTTTATTTAATTAAATTTTTTTCTATTCATAAATTCATAAAAATTACAAATAGTTTCGTGTTTTTAAACCAGATTTGAATAAAAAATATTATTTATGTAGTCATCGATTTTCATATTTATTTACTCATTTTGATAAGTGAATGCAATTGTTCATGGTAAATATTTGCAAGAGTTTTCATATGTAAAATATATTCTCTATAACTATTATTAAATCAACTTACTCAAATTAATGTGAAGCCAGGCAAATGTGAAATTATACTTATATTTTAACATTTAATTTAATAAATAAATCTAAATTTTTTTTAACATAATTTGATTTCATTACTTTCTATTTATAATAATTGAATAATTATTTAATTTAATTTGGATTTTAAAATAAATTTTTGATAAAATAATTACTTAAAAGTTAATTAAAAACATTTAGTCGTTAATAATCATTAAAATTTAATTAAGTTTAAACAAGTTTTTAATTTTTATAAGTAATAATTTAGGATAGGAATTTTTAAAATATGGGCTTGAACATGTTAGTAAGAAAAAACTCTACTCAGAAATAATGTAAAAATTAAATATTTTTTTGACTCAATGGTGTAATTAATGGTTTCATTTTTCTATACGTTAATGATATCCATTGGTCAGTACTTTCATTTGTAATACTATGTTGACCATGAAACAACGTACAGGAAAGGTGAAACATTTAATATTCAACTAATTATTAAAGGGTTTGTTTTTCAATAAACTAGATAATAGTATTTATGAATACAAAATAAAGGTCCTTAAAAAGTCCTTTTTTCCGATTCGAAGCAATAATTAATAAAAAATTAATCGTTTGACTTAAAATCGGCAAAAACTTTAAAATTCATATCAGATATTATTTTTTGTCGACTCGTTTCACAAAACATATAAATGTGAAACAAAAAAAAATTGAAAAACAAATTTGCATTTCTTTAAAAAAATAGTCAAATCTTTAAAATAATATATGAATGAAAAGAAAATTATAAAATGGATGTCAAAAATCATTTGTGTTTTAAATTGTTTTAAAATAGATCTTTGATTGACGTCTGAGTTGAAGTGATTTTGAGCTCAAATTTAGTTATTCTAAAACAAATAAAACTTTTAATATTAAAGTTTTACCCGAAATGCAGTTCTAAATAGTTTTAAATAATCGATAAAATCAATACTGACTTTAGAATTGCTTTAATCATTTGAATGAAAACTAATGGTTAAACTTTCTTTTCTATAATAGATATCTTATATATTTTGTTAAGACTGGGTCTGAACTCCAAATCATTCCCAAAAGAGAGAACTGAAATCAAAGTCAAGCATAAAATGATGAAAACGACGTTTAAAGCGCTATTAATCGCCGAAAGGCACTAAACTATAATAATGGTCTCAATAATATCCTGCGATCTTTTTTACAATAGTTTCGTTTAAACTTCTATTGAAGTTATTCTATTTCACTACAGAGACGGTCACTCCGGACTCACTCCGGATGGCTATTCTTTTGCATTAATAGAACTTTGTCCATGATACTTTAAGACAGATAAATTTAATTATTAAATTCATTAGTCAAAAGTCAATATTTTAAACAATTGAAATGTCAATAAATGTGCCAAAAGGAAAGTTACCATTTTAAAATAGTATTCCGGAAGATTCAAAAAGAAGTCGGAAATTTCCTTTTAAGACCTGTGGACCCATTTCTCATTACTGTTTAGTACTTCAGTTCTTTGTTGTTTGTCATCTCTGTCGTCAAATCAGTTTTTCATTCTGTGCAGCACTTCTTCCATTTTCTTAAGGAAGACCCGTGAGATAAAAGTGAGATAAAAAGTTTTGAAACAAAAGTTGAATCTTTGACACTCCTCTCCACACATCCAAATGTAATTTGATATCCAATAATTTGAGCAAATTTTCAATGATTTCTGTAATCCTTAAAAATAAAGACTAAAGAATTGGTGAACAGAAAGTGAACTCTTATTTGTTGCTTAAAAACAACTGAATCTTTGGCTTAAAATCGATTACATTTATTGTCAATATTTTAAAAGAAAAAATTCAAAATTCATTTTCATAAGTTATGAATGAATTACTCCATTAAAGTAAAGTTGTTTAAAGTCTATCATTTCAGAGAAGACTATCATTTCATTATTCATATAAATGTTTAATATATCATATATTTTGCATAAGTGTTGAGACAAAACCATTAATGATTTTCGTATATATATTATCAAAATTCTGAGAAATAACTCAATTTTATGGTTTCTTTTGTTTTGTTTAAAACATTTCTATCAATCATTTTATTGGACTTTTTATACGAATAAATGAAATATTTCGTTGAGTTCACTGAAATTCAATTAATTTTAAGATTCATATATGAAATCAAAATATAATGTTTCGAATATAAGAAATAACAAATTTTTTACATTAAGACAACTATTTATAACAAGGATCATTTTTTATATGCTCCAGAATTAGAATAAATCGACTTCTTTTACATTTAATGATTTCTAGTGTTGAGAAAAATGTCTTTCCTTATCGACCGGTCTATACATCCAATAGACTATACCTTAAAGTCTATACGATATGGATTTGTTGCCACAATTTCACTACATTTACACCAATTGTTTGTCTGATTATTATAAATCAAATTTAATATTTCAGCGATTATTAGATGCAATTCATTCATTCATTTCCTAATTTTAGTCCATAGAATATGTGATAATTAGAGACTAACATCCCTTAACATCACTACCAAAACATCCATTTTTTAAACTTTATTTACTGATTCTATAAATCATTTAATTACTTAAGAGTTCTAAATATTTGAGAAATCGTTAATATTTGAGTTAAAAATGTAAAAAAGTGGCGATAATTTGTTTCAATCGATTAATTTGATTAAATGATAATTAAGACATACATTGATAATAGCCTTTCCTCTACTGCTCTCTACATATCATTTGTTTGTTTGTGAATCACTGAGAAATACATTAATTCACTTAATTTAACGAAACAAATATAAATTAATCAAATCTATTGTAGAGAACAGTCTCTTGGCTTTGATTTTAATTACAATCGATTTTGAATTTTATTCGTTTAAATGAATTCAATGTAAATCTCATTATTTTAGTAAAATAAAGTGATAAACTGATTAATAGTATCTTGGTAATTTTGATTAATATTCTCATGTTTTACATTGAATGAAGTCATCTGAATAACAAATTTGTAATTTTATTTATATTATATTAAACTTAAGTTCTCATTATTTTTGTGTTGAATAACATTCAATAAATTTATTATAAGTTTAGTCAGAGTTTGGCTTTAAATGAGAGAATCAAAGCCTTTGAATATATTTAGTAAATGAAAGCAAATGAAGTTTAAAGACTAGTATTAAATCAGAATTGTGTTGAATAGCATTAGATGGTTGTGTCAGTCCCTTAAGGAATATTTACATTTGAAGAGTTAATGGCTATTCTAATGTTTTGTTGTCAGGAACGCCACCGGTATTGAAGATATCGTGCGCTCGTCTTTTCAAAACTAATTGACTAAACAGAGAATATGTGCTTTTTAGCGAACATCACAACAAACTTCTCTTTGACATCAACTCATCTGAGCTCAAAGTCTTATACTTGTCTCTCATGTCTTTTATTCATGGATTCTATTTTCCAAATACTAATCAAATAATAGTTATTAATAACTCAGAACTTACTCTCGAGTTGAGAGATAACTCATTTTATAAACACGAAAATCTTGTCTTCTATAAGAACCATATCCTTGGTCATTTATTATTCCATTCGCAAATAAACACAATCAAAGACTTGAAAGGATAGAAAAATGGATTTAGAGATGACTAACAGTTCAACGACTAATATAACACTTCCAACACTTCCACTTTGTCTTAATCTTTCGATACAATCAGTAGAAAATTCATCAAAATATTTGTGTTTATCGGGTAATGGCTCTTCTGAGGCCTCAGAACAAACTGTTGAAGAGGAATGGAAATTACCCTTCAATTTATGGCAAACAGTATTTATAGCGACGTGTATAGGAATTTGTATAGTAATCACAGTTTTAGGAAATATTCTTGTTTTGACCGCATTTGTCGTCGAGAGAGCCATTCGACAGCCCAGTAATTACTTCATCTGTTCTCTGGCCGTTTCTGATCTTCTCATTGGTGTGATTTCAATGCCATTCTATGCGGTTTATGTACTTATGGGTCGCTGGGAATTAGGTGCTATACCATGTGACCTATGGCTTGCAACTGACCACACCGTATGTCTTTGTTCAATATATACCGTTCTTTTGATAACTATTGACAGATACTGTTCCGTAAAAATTGCCGCCAAATATAGAAATTGGAGAACAAAGAAAAAAGTGTTGTGGATGGTTGCCATCACCTGGATCGTTCCTTTTCTTGTCTTCTTTATTAGTATTATGGGTTGGGAACACTTTGTCGGTAAAAGAGAGTTAGAGCCCTATGAGTGCGCCGTTCAGTTTCTTAAGAATCCAGTTTTCAATACTTCACTAATTATTGGCTATTTTTATGTGACTATTATTGTGCTGTTCATTCTCTACGGCGGTATATATAAAACGGCCAGTGATATGGCCCGTAAGGCAGAGGCCAAACAGAAGAAAATGCAAACATTAGTATCAATGAGTCGACCGAATGAAACTAAACCGGGTATTGTCATCTCAAAAACCCAAAGCACTCTTCTTAGTCAGGATAAACCCAAAGGCCAGAACTTAACGACTGCTCCTAACGATCAGAATGAGAGCATTCCCAACAAAAATCTGGAGACAACCAGTTTTAACGATAAAAAAGATAATTCTGACCAAGATAGATCCAGTTCTCCCATTTTCGACTCCGACGAAGAGTCGCCGCCAACGCAACAGTCGGTTCAGATTAAAGCCAAAGTGAAGACCAAAACGCCTAAAGTCGGCAAAAGTGGCAAAAATAAAGTGAGTGCCAACACTCATAAAAAGAGTACAGCCATTGAAGCAATCATTCAGCCCCAGTCCACTATCACTGCATTAATTCCCAGATCACCCATAATAACTGCAACCACTAAACTCGATCTGATTCCTCCCTTAAATTTAATTAAAGACAATTCTTTGAGTTCATCCAAAAGCAATACTCAACCAAACGATACAAACAAAAAATCTGTTTTCATTTCACAACAAATGAGTAAAGAGAGTGAAGACCAAACCCTCGACCAAAATGAAAGTTCAATTAATAATCAGAGACGACCAGAACCGCCTTCGACTCTTGACATAAAACCGATCGTCAATGAAGAGCCACCCATTCCTATGGAAGCGAATGAATTTGGATTTATTAATCAATCGACGAGTTTTGCCGTCTCTTCCAAATACAGTGATTGTGGCCCTCAGGAGAGTGGCGGACATCCACTTGAAGTTAATATAAGTACTAAATGTTCTCCAATTAATGCAAAACAAATCTCTTCGACATCAATGGTCTCAACATATGTGGACTACAATATAGCGGACAACTCAAAGACCACGACTCGATTGACAAAAGTGGACGAATTGCAGCCAATCATAGATAACGAGCCTTCGAGTGCTTCGGCCGTTAAAGACGGCGATAATGACTGTGTCGTCAGTAATGTTAATATGAATAATAGCGACAACAGCGCAAAGAAGTCTCCTTTGGCTCAATCTTTGAGCAAAAGATTACGAAACGGGAGACGAAAGAAAGAGAAGCGCCAGAAGTCTAAGTCTGAGAATAGGGCGCGAAAGGCATTGCGAACCATATCATTCATCATGGGTGCTTTTGTTATCTGTTGGACTCCATATCACATAACATCCCTAATCGAAGGCTTTTGTTCGGATCGAGACAATGGTTGCGTAAATAACCATCTCTTTTACTTCACATACTTTCTCTGTTACGCCAATAGGTTTGTAATTAACATAAAATAATTAAAATATGTTTTTGTGAGACATATAATCATGAAATTCATTAATTGGTATTACAGTCCACTGAATCCGTTCTGTTATGCGCTTATGAACCAACAATTCAAGAAAGCATTCGTCAGAGTATTGCGCGGAGATCTACACAGGACTTAATAATTAATTAATATGACCAAGACTATATTTTTAGAATCTAATTGACTCCACACAAAAAAAACATATCTGTTATAAATGTTTTGACATTTTTAGCTCCAATTATTTGAAGCTTCGCTTAACGTTTTAATAGATTATGTGTTTGAAAACTATACGAACAACTATCGGATCAATTGATCGTTGGTTGCTTTCAGTTGGTTTGAGGTCCATTTTATCATCAGTTTATGTAAATAACTCCAACTTATGTTTAGTTCCCATTAATAAAAGTTTAATTGATTTTTCAAAAATATTATAAATTATATAAACCGATAGTAATTAGAGGCCACAATCGAGACTCCACTCCATTCAAGCAATTTATTAAAATAATTGGTCTCTTTATTCAGACTTAATTATAAACTCATTGATAATTATGTAAATATTCGTTAATTTATTGTTTAATTAATATTTCTTTCTGTTATAAATTCAAAAATTAATTGTTTGGCAAAAGATATGAACAATATTACGATCAAAGTAGTAGTCCTTCTCATCATTAATAGACAAATAAAAATTATTAGAATATCAGAACTTCTTTGTTTTAATTATTCACAATTATTACACCTAGCAATAGTACTAATAATACTAGCAATAATACTAATAATGGTAATAATAATGGCTTTTATTCATTTGGTTTTCCCATAAGAATAGTTCTGGAATTTTATCCCAAATTAGTGTTTAAGTGATTTTGTTTGTATTATTGACCCAATATTTTCATGGATTCACTTTTGTGAGCTTTTTATCTAAAATTAATTTAAAAGATGGTTTATACTTGATAGAGTAAATGATCTAGGACAAAATTGATGAATTGTTATGAAACAGCATTAGAAATGGTTTATTTGATTTTATTTAAGTGATAAACCAATAAATGATATAAAATGTGTTAAAATCAATATTAAGAAAATGAGTGAAACATTAATCGACTCTATATATAGTCGTAATAGTGTTACACAATATTAAGACTCAAACTTAATAACATAAGAGATTAAGAGTCACAGTAGAGGACACACAGATTAATAATGTGACTGTCGGCGAGCACTGGACAGAATATATGATAAACAATTTAATGTATATTAGTCTCAATCTTTCTTTTTGATCTTCTTCTGCAATTCATCAACCGATTGATCCAAAGGACCACAAATATATTTGCCTTTACTGTCAGAGCAATGCATGTCATAAAGACAGTGATCAATGGTATTAATGCGTAAAACTGATACCTCTCAGGATTAGTGGACACCCAAAAGTCATAAACTGAATCTTTGAATCTATCGGATGTCATGGCATTGCCGTTGGGGACGTCCTCTTCCTGTAAGTATATATTAATGCTTATTAACTGTTATAACTTATAAGTTATAACACATAAGTCCTATAACTAAGTTATAACTAATTTTTAATGTTATTCCTTACAATTAGCATATATTTGAAGTGTTCCTCAGCACTGGTCGTATCCATTTTCTGATTCGTCAAATACTTCTTATAGTCTTTTATGCAAAACAGTCCGTCTTCTGTGAAGAATGAAAAAAATAATTAACTTAAATGATTCCGATTATAATAATGTCTTCTATTGAAATGATAAAAATTTTCAGTCTTTGAAAACTTTGTTAAAAATATCGTTAAATGACTTAAAGAGAGAGAAATAGAAAAAAGAGGTATTAAAGAGTACTCACTATTATAGTCACTGCACAAGAAAAATAGGTGCAGATATGTCTTCAAGAATTCAGGCAATTCTTGATGTGTTTTAGTGTTCTTTCCAAGAGTTTCAAAGAATTTAAGCCATTCATCAAATTCCACGACAGTGTCCTCCAAATTAAAAGGTAATAACAATTGAATCCAAAGCAGAAACAGTTATATCAGAGAATAACTGCAATCTATAGGAGAAGACATACTTTATTCTCGTCGGCATAAAATGTTAACTCATTCCACCA
>JAQIXI010001620.1:0-12907 GCA_034700165.1 Galumnidae sp. Gr-Ori-00277 | reverse complement strand
TTTGTTTTAGAAATTATTGTTTGTTTTAAACATTTATCAATGAAATTATAAACTTTAATTTGAATTATGGTCTGTAATCACTAATTAATTAAATAAGAATAAAATGCTAATTAATTGTCTTTCATAGACTTCCCAATTGGTTGTTCTGTACGAACACGCGTCGGGTTTTGCCCTCTTTAGGGTCAAAGAGTTTGAAGAAGTGGCGATGTTTGTACCGCAGGTCGAAAAGGCGACCCTCGATATCACTAAATTCCAATCTCTCGTCCAATTGATTGCATTCTCGCCCTTCAAGTCTGGAACTAATGCTTTGGATAATATTAATAGCATTTCTGAAGGTTTACTTCACGAAGACCTTCAAGTATTCCTCGAGACTAATGTCCCGAAATCGAGTAAAAAGTCTAAAGTCATATTAGGAGTGTCTGATCCCCGAATCGGGGCCTCAATTCAAGAGATTTTATCTCTGAGTTGTCAACACACGGATCCGGTGCCAGAAGTAATTCGAGGCATTCGTTTTCATTTCCATAATTTGATTAAAGGTTTGTCCGCACAAACTGTCGGTTCGGCGGAATGTAGTCTCGGAAGAAGTTATTCGCGCTCTAAAGTTAAGTTTAATGTCAACCGAACCGATAATATGATTATTCAGAGCATAAGTCTTGTGGATCAACTCGACAAAGACATCAATACTTTTTCAATGAGACTCCGGGAGTGGTATTCCTATCATTTCCCAGAATTAGTCAAAATAGTTAACGACAACTATTTGTACGCAAAAGTGGCGAAACTCATCAAAAACAGAAAAGAATGTAATGATAGCGAAGAAGATTTGATTGAAAAGTTGGAAGAAATTCTTATGGACAGCGGAAAAGCCCACTCTATTATTAGCGCATCGAAATCCTCGATGGGAATGGATATATCAGAAATTGATTTGATTAATATCGAGACCTTTACCTCAAAAGTCATAAATTTGGCCGAATATAGGAAACAATTAATGGAGTATTTGGTGTCGCGAATGCATAACATCGCTCCTAATTTGGCGACACTTATAGGAGAAACGGTATAAACAATGCTTTGTTTACTAATTATTCATTGATTTTGTTGAGCACAGGTCGGGGCCAGACTTATATCACATGCAGGAAGTTTGATGAACTTGGCCAAATATCCCGCCTCTACTGTTCAGATATTAGGCGCAGAAAAAGCTTTATTTAGAGCTCTGAAGACGAGAGGAAATACACCAAAATATGGTCTAATATTTCACTCGACATTCATAGGAAGAGCCGGCGCTAAAAATAAGGGAAGAATTTCTCGATTTTTAGCCAACAAGTGTTCGATCGCCGCTCGTATCGATTGCTTTAATGATAATCCAAACGATGTCTTCGGAACTAAATTGAAAGAACAGGTCGAGGAAAGGCTCAAATTCTTTGAAACGGGAGATATTCCCAAAAAGAATGTCGATGTCATGAAAGAAGCCATAGAAGCCGTTAATGCCATCAACACTCAAAAGAAGAAGAAGAAAAAGAAGAGGAAGAAGGATATCGAAAACACTACTAATGAATCGATTAATGGAGACATTGAAACAAACGGCGAAACAACTGAAGAACCGCCGATCAAAAAGTCGAAAAAGAAAAAGAAGTCTAAAACTGAAGATATGAACGAATAAAACTTTTTTTTAATGATTTGGTTTTCAATTATATTTTTCATTAAAAATTATTTGTCATTCAATTAGTTGTAACTCTATTTTCAATAAAATATTTTCTCGACTTTTAATTAAATGAATTAATGAAATGAATTTCCTAATCAGTGACTCGACTCAATTGCCGACAATTGCCTATAATTGAAATCATTTAAAGTCAGTTCTCATTGAAAATCATTAGAAATGGGAACAAAAATCTATTATAATTTGTATGAATAGTTGTAACACACATTTGTTTGCAGTGAAGCCAACATTTGAGGTGTTGTGAAGACAACGCCTATAAAAGCATTTAATTGTTTTTCAGTCGATTTATTGCATTTAAAGCGACGTTTATTTTCTGGTAATAATTGATTTGATTTGAATTTTATTGAATTATCCATCGATTGCTTCAATTCATTGTCTTATATTTGAGTCTATTTTTTGGAAAATTTGTGCGAATTTTCAATAGTTTTGATTTGAAAAGAATGGATGACAACAAAGACCGCAATCAGAATGGTTTGAGTGGAGACAAAGACAGGGATCGGGAAAGAGGTCGCGACCGACGCTCGAGTCCGGGCCGTCGACGACGATCGCGATCACCGATTAGTCGGTCAAAGGATCGTTCGGGCGGTCACTCGAGTCGAGCGTCGCGTCGGGTTTATGTGGCGAACGTTCCCTTCGATGTTAAGTGGTCTGATCTCAAGGATCTGTTCAGAGATAAGATCGGAAACGTTACTTATTGTCAACTTTTTGAAAATGAGGACAATAAGAGTCGCGGCTGTGGTTTAGTTGAATTTTCAGACTCTGCCTCCGCTCGAAAAGCCATTGATATTCTTCATCGGTATGAGTATAGGGGACGGGAACTCGTCGTCAAAGAAGATCTCGACTGTGAACGCGACCGTTGCGGTCGTCTTATTCTGCCCTCGAATAGGGAAAGAGAAAGAGATAACGAAAGAGATTATCGTTCAGAAAGTTATGACACGAATGTCGGCGCCAAAAGTCAGTCATACAATACGTATGGATTGAGTCCACAATTCCTCGAATCTCTTGGAGTTAGGGGTCCACTCAATAATCGAATTTTTGTGGCAAATCTCGACTACAAAGTGGGCGAACATAAGTTGGAAGAGATATTCAAATTAGCAGGCAAAGTTACTAATGTTAAACTATATACCGACTCAACCGGCAATAGTAAAGGTCACGGAACAGTTGAATTCGAACATCCGGTAGAAGCAGTTCAGGCAATCTCTATGTTTCACAATCAGAAACTCTTTGGTCGCGCTCTCAGCGTACGAATGGATAAATACGAGTGCGAAGAGACCAACGATTCTATTCCATCACAACTTCCGAGTGGTCTCGAAGGTGTTGGTAAAGGTCTCGGTATCGGTGGTCAGCCTTTGAATATTCAGAAGAGTATGTTGAGTACATCTGCAGCTCCTGCCCTGACTAACATCCAGAGCCAACCGCCGCCAGTTCCTGCGCCGACGGCAGCGTTGAACGCATTAACCAATTTGGCCGGAAATCTACAACAATTGCCGACATTTGCGCAGTCATTGTCTCAATTGAGTTCTAATGCTTCGGTGAATCCTGGAGTGAGCGCACCCTCTATTAATAATCCGACTGGTCTTAACATTCCTGGTTTTGTCAATACTGTGGACAACCGATCCTTTTCCGGTTTAGGTCATTCATCCGGTTCCGCTCTCTCTAATTTGAGTGCTTCCACTGGTCTCAGTTCGGGTTTGAATTCTGGTTTGAGTTCATTCGCTAATACGGCTCAGAATGTTTTGGCCTCACTTTCAAACGTTGGTTCTCAACCCTTATCGCAAGTGTCGATGCAAATGTCGTCTCATAACCCTCACAACCCATTGAGTAACCCTCAGAACACTGCTATGAATAATCCAAATAACGGCAATTTGAGTGTTTACAGCACTTATGAGCGCGAGTTCAGAGACGACAGAGTTCGGACTCAAATATCAGATACAATAGTTGTGCGGAATTTACCGCAAAACTTCAGTTGGCAAAACTTAAGGGACAGATTCAATGAGATCGGGGAAGTCAGGTTCGCTGAAATGAAGTCCCATGGTACTGCTATTGTCAGGTTCAGATCAGACAGAGACGCTCAGCGCGCCGTTGATCTTATGAATGGTATTCGTATTGACAACCGTCCCATTGAAGTCAATATTTACTGACCCAAAGTCTGAGTCCAATATTCGTAATCATGTCCTTTATTTCTGTCTGTCTGTGCGCTCACGACTCCATTCATTCTGAATAATGTGTACACTTTTCTGACAATTTCTTTGAATTTACATTCAATTATTCAAATATTTTAATCAAAAATTTGTCTTTAAATCCACTTTTGTTTGCATTTTTGTGATTAGTTTTCATCCATTTTCGACAAATAAATGGTTTTTTGTAATTCAATTCTGTTCTGAATATCGAAATTTCAATTTTAAAGTTTATTCTTCTCTTCTTTTTTTGAAAATTTAGTTTTAATTCAATTTCTTTGAAAATTAATCGAAATTGTATTCAAAGTTTGCAAAACTTAATATAGTTTTTTGATTGGTTTAGAGGGCTTTGCGTTGCGATTGGCTGTTGTTTGTGTTGTTATGGAGACAGTAGTGACAAATGACATAATCATTTATTTTGAATATCTGCCAAACAGTTAACAGATTTACTGTTCACTCACTTAACCTAATGTTGTTTTTAAGGCTCAAAAACTAAACTCACTTTTAATTTAATTAAAACAGATTTAAATATGTCTTTAAGTGGTAGTGATTGTTGTGTTAAAAGAGTGGTAATAATCGACGAGGATCTGAGGGACAGCCAATTGGTTGAAAAGGCGTCTCAGGTATGTGTCCTCAACTGACAATTGTCTCTATTCATAGTCTTTCAAAACTATATATCAATGGATGCGAAATATGTGTATATTTTATGTAAAATATTCATACATTCATAGATTGTAATCTATTTATGGCAACAATGAAGTAATGCTTTAATGGCTTCAACCAGTGCTTCATTACTGGTTTACCATTGAATTGATTGGTGTAGAGCTCCACCACTTCCTCTTATCCATTGTTACAATAGATTGACTCAATTCTCTCAATTTCACTCAATTCTATTAAATCTATGACTTTAAGGCGTTTTATAGACCTATAGATTTCACAGACATTGAAGTTGTCATTCATTATATCATATAATTTATATAATTAAGCGCTTAAACTGAAACTGAAGTTTAAACAGAAATAAAAATTATAACATTTCTTAAGATATTTAGGACACAATCATTGCACACATTTATGTCACGCTTTAATCACTTTTTATTTATCTATTGATTGACAAATTCCTTAATTATCCTTTTAATTAACTTTTGATTTAATCGTTTCATATAATTAAAAATCGTTTTCAACTAATAAACAAACATTTATTTCTCCGGAGATATTGTTTTTGCATTACTTTCACTCTTAAGTCAATTGAATTAATTAATACCGAATTTTTTTAAACAATAAATTCATCTAAAAAATTGTGTTTAAGACTATTGACTATTAGTTATTTGTTAAAACTGTTAACTAATTTAAAGTTGACTTGCTAATTTACCTCTTTTAACTAAAAAAACTAATCTATTTTTTAAAAAATTTGATGGTCAAAACAAAAAAATAAGTGAGTCATAGAGAGCAAGGTCATTTCACGCTTCTGACGATAACTTTTTCTTTTAGTTTAAACTTTTTTTTAGGTCTTTGAAAAGCGAAAGCCTTTAATGGAAGTAATGATTGATTCACTCATAATCTAAAATCTATTAATCATTGTTTATGAAATTCATTTAAATAATTACTTCCCTTACAATACCTTTAAAACACATTAATAGTGACATAAAATACTCTTAGAAATATTCAGTTCTAAACAACTCTTTTGTAAACTTATTTTTGATACATAACTACTGTATAAAACTTTGAGCTAATAATCAATATATAAAAAACCGAAATTCTCTATATATTGAAAAATAAATTTTATTAAAAAAACATAACATTTAAAAAGTGGTTTATTTGTTGTCATTTATCGGATATTTAAAGTCAATTATATATATGACTATATTTTATTTATATTTAATGAAATATAGTTTTAAATAAAAGTATTTGAGTCATGTCTTCTTTAGAAATATTTTGTGGACAAAAAACCACTTAATTAGTGTTACATAACATAATCACTGCTACTATACTTATCGCCAAAAATGCAAAATAAAATCTTTTAATTATTATTATTATTTAATGTAATCTTATTTAGTTTGAAGATATGTTTTAATATATGACTTTTTAACATTAAAAGTAATAAAAAGTATTTTATTGATTGCATTCACTATAATTATTGTCTTTTTTGTTACATTTATTTTTTATAAATCATATCATTTCTGAGATTTTATTATGAAATTAAAAATATTTTTCTAATATTTTATTTCTTTTTAAATGTGTTGAAACAGCACTTCAAAGTGGAAATCGATGTCTTTAAGCAAACAAACAATGAATTAGAAGACGAGTCAATCGTTTTTGTAACACAAAATTTTTTCGGTGATATTTTTGAAGAATTAATGAAACATAAAAAACAAATAATTAGTCCATTAGTACTCAAACATTGTATTGAACACAATATTGTAAGTACTTCTATAATTTCTCAGTGTTTTTATAAATGAATTATTCTGTGCGATAAAGGCTTTACCACAAACCAAACATCCGTTATATAACTTCTATCTAAAGGATGCGATCGTCTGCTTCTCTCCGATATTCAAAAACAATGAACAGCAAACCGTGAGTTACATTCACTGCACGCACTTCTCATTAAAACAATGGTTTTATAGGAATTGGTTAATAAATATCTCCGATTAATTCGTTTTATGAGCGGTCAGTGCAGGAAAGACATGAGAACCGGCAAATCTTTTAATAGAACACATCTTATTGAAAACAAAACCGATACCGACAACTATAGAGTGAGTTTAGAACAGATTAACTGATAGTCCAAAACTTATCCAATCATTTATAGTGTGCTGTTATTTACGGCATTCCTATCGTCTTCAAAGAGTGGATCGATGAACTTTGGCAGCACAGGAATGACCCCGATTTTGATCCTTCCGATCAAAGTTTACTATCAAAACATAAAATCAAACCATTCTATGGCCTTCGTTTGGCTTTCATTAACTTTTCATCAACGGATCCAAAAGAAATCGAACAAAAGAACGAATTTGAAGCCCTCGCACAAGAAAATGGCGCTCAAGTGGTAAATCCCAACGAAGAGCTCTGTTCTCATTTTGTTTTGAATGCAATTAAAGACGAAAAAGTGTCCTTAAATTTAGCCGATTTCGATAATATTCCTGATTTTGTTGTATATAAGAGCGTATGTTTTGAATATTATTCTGAAAAAATTCTCATTTATTTTAATTCTAATTTTAAAAAGTGGTTCATAGAATCGATTCAAATTCATAATCGCGAAGACGAAGAATTACATCTCTATTTTGTAAGAATTTTTAATTTTGTTTTCTTTTTTTAAAATGGATTTTTTGAAGTCCCTAAAGTCGCGGACAATTTGTCGGACCCCTACCTCTTCGATTCGGTCAAAAACAAATGTTTTGAGTCCTGAATATGACGTCTCTTTTTCCAATTGTGAGTCTTTTAATTGACGACAATTTTAATTTATTTCTAATTGAATGACGTAATGACAGCAAAATCACAATTAGACGGCGATATTATTAGAACTGATTCAAAGAAAAACTCGAAAACATTTTACATTTGTTCGGAACTCTTGCAAACTGAGACCAATTACGTCAATATATTGAAGGCAATAATAGAACACTTTAGAGATCCGCTTAAAAACCATCAAATGGACGGTCATTTCCCAAATGATATCGAAATTAAGACAATATTTGGTTGTCTGCCGCCAATCATTGAAGTTCACGAAAAAATTGTGTCAAAACTCGAAAAAATTATTGAAAACTGGAGTGAAGACAATGGCGTCGGAAAAATTTTTGCGGAACACGTGAGGGACCTTTCATTTGACTTTTTCTTAACCTTTTAATGTTTTTAATTATTTTCATTCAAAGTCTGAACAATTTTTGACGACTTATCCCCATTACGTTAATTTTTATGAGAAGATAACAGAAATGATTGACGAATGCATTGAAAAATATCCGAAATTTAATTCATTTTTAAAAGTAAAGTAATTTTTCATTTAAATTCGTGTCAATAAAACCATTTATATTAAGGTCGCACAAAAAGATGCTGTTTTTGGTCGACAGACTCTTAAAGAGTTACTCATTAATCCTATCCAAAGATTGCCCAGGGTGGAAATGCATTTGAAAAGTATTTAGACATTTATTTCTATTCAATTTATAATTAAATTAATTTTACTTTTCAGATCTTCTTGCAAAAACTGACGAAACAAAATCAGACTACACTTCACTTAAAGAAGCGCTCAATACTATTGTAGAAGTTATTACGTCAGTCAAAAGAATCTCTTAATAAATTTATTATTATTAATATTTTCATTTCTAATGACAGACGAATAAATAAAGGAAAGAAGAAGACTGAGGGTCAGATGAAAATGTTTGATTTGCTCAATGATATAGAGGACTGTCCCGCGACTTTGCTCTCCTCTCAAAGACATTTCATTTCCAGTTGTGACGTAAAGCTGTTGATTAAAAACGATTCCAGTGATTCTAAAGAAATCAACAAATTTGAGAACTATTTATTTAGTCTTCTTTTATTCAATGATTTACTTATAGTAATACTTTAATACAAAGAAAATGATTACAAAATTAATTAAATATATTTCCAAACAGTTATGCAAAAAGCGAACTCTGAAGCGAACGAATTCTCTTTCTCTTAAAGCATCGAATAATTATCCGAATTCGGCCGGAATTAAGAAGAATTCAAAAAAGACTTTTAAATACATCGAAACAATAGAATTATCACAAATCAAATGTATTCTCACAGAAAAATCTTTAGGTTTGTATTACAAAAATATTAAAAATTTACAACTTTTTACTTTATTATTAGATTTTGAGAATTCGTTTGCAATCGTTACCTATCAAAAGTCACAATTGAATCGATCTCTTCCTTTATACCCTTTTCTGGTTAAAGTGCCCGAATATAATCGGGATAAGTTTTTAGAAGAAATTTCCCAAAATATCCTAAATATAACGTTAAAAGAGGTGATTCTCTTTTATATGTCTTTTTATTTCAAAAATAACATTAAAATGTTTTAATTAGGAGAATGTCATTCAGAACCAATCGTTTTCTTCTTTGGATTTTTCTTATGCGAACCAAATCGCGCGATCAGTCAGTAAATCGAAGTGAGTTCTTATTTTTCTTTGAAACGAAATTTATTCATATATTTATTAGATATGCATTAATGCGGACAAAAGGATTTGGCGAAAAGATTAACAGAACATTTTCAATAAGAAGACAGTCTTTAGGACCGGCCATGTCTTTGGAGTCATTATATGTTCCGTCTGCAACACTTCCGCCGTCCTCTCCTTCATCGTCGCGACGTTTAAGTCGAATGGTGTCAAATGTTTCCAATTTCTTGAGTCCTAATAGTCTTCCGAATCGTAATTCGAATCGATATATGAATTCAATGAATTCGATGACAAGTCTTAATGTAATTTTCCTTTTGTTTGATATTTTAATTGCATGAATGTATTGATTGTTTGAATCAATTGATTTTTTCAAACACCTGTAGATTTTGCACTAATAATAGACATATCTTCTCAACTCCTCACAGGAAAACTTTGATATTGAAGGAAACGCCAATTTCAGTCTTCCCACAACTCCGGCGCCGCGAAAGAAGAAGTGCCCAACAAATTCTCAACAAAATATGCAAATTTAAGCCTTATTTTAAACATTTTTGTATAATATTTTTATTTCTTTTATATTTTATAATAATCTGTAAATTTTAACATATCTTCCAAAACAAAAATTCAATTTTTAATCATTTATTATATGATTTGTATATCTCTTGAAATACATTTTCATTACAACTGTTTATATATATTTAATAAAATATAAAATCATAAGAAAATCATTTAATATTTAAGAATCGATTTTATTATTAAAAAAAATTATTTAAGAAAAAAAACATTTATTTTAAAATACATTTCATTTGTTATTTTATTCGTATTTTTATCTCTCATTAAAAGTCGATTCCTATGTTTTACTAGAATTTTGTTATTAATTATTCAAATCATGTTTTAAAAAGTTAACCGGAGCTCATTTATCGATTGCCAGTCGTTTGTTAGCCTTTTTGTCGTACTTTTATATGCATTAGTGATGAGCACAACCTTTAAAAAAGTGGTGATTCAAAGGTTGAGTTGAGTTGACTGACAATTTGATTAAATCTGTTGAAACCATTTTTAGGTTTTATATCTCTTTTCCATTTAAATTGATTTTGGAATTCTATACCAAAAAAAAGAGAGATTTGGGTTAAAATCCTTTACATTAAATAATTTTGAAATTAAAGAATTATATTAAATGTTTGACTACATTCGAGGCTTTTTTATGTTTAAATGATTTATCCATTGGAGGATCACTGGAGCAGTGGCTGACTCGCACGCAATCGCCGAGACATCACTTTTCACTAAAAGAGCATAAATGAAAAAATATTATTTACAACTCATATAAAACAAGAGTTGAGAACCATTCGACTCCGAAGAGCTTATATTTTGGTATATAATCGACAAAATTAGTACAAAAATGTTGAAGAATATGATATCTGTTTTGTCCGCAAATTTTCTATAATAAACAGTTATTTATTTATCTATCGATTGATTCTCTATTTCCTTAAATATAAAATTTCTCGTTTAGTAATGATTTAAGCTTTGATTACAACAATTTCATTAGCGCTCAACTCAAGTGTTTCGGAATTAATTACTCTTCACTTCTACTATAAATTGTATGAAATAATGTAAACCAAACGTTTGTTTCGAATCTCATATCTCTGTTACAATTTGTGCACAACTTCTTCACAATTGACATCAAAAGACAACAATTCTGTACTCGAATTGCAATCATGTAATCAATTGAATGGTTGTTCACAAAACAAATAATAATATAATTTTCTAAAATTAATAATACATTAAATGACATAAAATGAGTGGAAATATAATTCAAAAGTCATTCAATACTTAAATAATTTCAATTGACTTAAGAATTAAATCGTTTAAACTTAAAATCCGATTCAAATTAAGTAAGTTTTCATTTATTAATATTTATTTCTCAATATATTTATATTACATATAATAATAAAAATACATTTATGTCAGCATTTTATATGATTTTGATATTATGTAAAATTTGTAATCTCGAATATTTCAAATATTTGATCAATGTCATTTTTAGCAGAATTCTGTTTGAGCTAAAAACAGAAATACTTTTTATTGTCTATTTTTAATTACCTGATCCTTAACTGTAAGAATCACTCGACTCTATTTATTATTAAAATTAATTTGTTCTTTGAAACAAAAATAAACAATAATTAGTTAAATCAAATAGATTAAAATCCAGAGATACACAACTTATTTTGATGAGTTAACAAGTTCATTTTAATAAAATAAATTCAAATTTTTACACAAAAATAATTTAAATAGAATTTAAACTTTTGACTCAATTTTTATCATTTCAATGAAATTTAAATTTAAATTCATTTATTTCAAGCGATTAATTTCTTATCGTTTTTTGACTCCAATTTTAATGTAAAACACTTTTATTGAACGAGAAATTGAATAATTTGTCGCTCAATTGTCGCCCAATTATTCCAAAACTCATTCATTGCTTAAACATTAAAATATTCTAATTATTTGATCGCTTTTCTGATATCTTTTTTTCCCAAAAAATAATAAACTATTTTTCGAAAACAATATATCGTTAAATAAAGTGATTTTTGCCAACTCTTTGTTTATATTTAATATGAATTATATGATAAAAATGAAGATATGATTCAATTTATTCAACAAATAAAAACTAATCACTTAAAAGAACTTTCATTACAAAACTATAATTCTTGTTATAAATATATATATATTTTACAACATATGTATAATTATTTGCTCACACATAGATGTATATATACCATATTCATCATATATCCTATAAATATACATCTTATATATATAATATTTATATATATTCACACTTATATATTCATAAGATATAAGTGGTCTAAATGGACAAATTTCATATGAGTGTTCTATCAATTTTATTGAATTTGCTTGTTAAATAGACAATTTTTTGCCAAAAGATTATAACTTATAATTTATTGTCACTAAATTTGATAAATAAGTTTTAGTGATAAAAACAATTCTCTTTTTAAAAAATTCTTTGCTTTCATTTGCAAAACAAGGTTTGCGTTCAAACTCAAAGGGCACTACATTTACGGTTTACAACAAGTATATAATTAATAGTGTGTTTTAATCGGAAAATATTTATATTTAAAAAAATTTAAATAAAGGCTTAACCTGGTTAAAATAGTAACCATAACTAAACATAATAAATTGGGTGGGTGGGGGAAAAACGATTCTATATACTACCTTTTACTCCGTAAATGTAGTGAAAAAAAAAGATATAAAATTAATTTGAAAGAACTCCACAATAAAGGAATTTATTATACAATACTATATTCTTGAAGTGCTGTCGAGTCATCACTTTTTTAATCACTTTTCAAATAAGTTTCGATTAAATATTTAAAATTTCTAATAAAAGTTCTAATTTTATTAAACTATTTTTAATTGCTTTCAATTAATTGCCATCAATTTATTATCTTTTAATTTATTATTTTTTGAATTTTTATATAATTTCCAGACTTTAATAAATATGACTTATTTATACAAAAAAAAATTTATTAAATAAAAATATTTAAAAATTATTAATGAACTTTTGTAGTTCTAAATTTGAATTTCTAATAAAAGCAGGCAAGGTTAGAATTTTAATAATATAAAATTATGCAAATTTACAATTTTTGATTCAAAATAAACATTTACAGGATATATAATTTTATTACCCAATCATTAAACTTATACCGTATTACCTCACTTACACAGGTATGAGTCAATTTTTTAAAAATATGTTTCTGGTGTTTATTCCTGAATTCGGGTGTAATTGAGGTAATGCCGTATAAAAAGTGTTATATCTGTGTATAGCAGAGTAGAGGCTTTTAGGGGTCATTCCTTTTTAATCATAAGTTAGTATTAATGAGATTACTTAAAATAGC
>JAQIXI010001619.1:0-12920 GCA_034700165.1 Galumnidae sp. Gr-Ori-00277 | reverse complement strand
AGGTTTTTAGCCTCCAGGGTGGGGTATTTTGCCAAATACCCCCCCTGGAAATCGAAGTCATTTGCCATCCCTGATTTTAAATATAAAGGTTTTCGATGCCGTTGTCTCAACACAATTGAATCAAATAATTTAAAAAAACACATTTTTTTAATAAACTAAGACAACTTAATAGTAAACAATCTTGCTGAAAATGCTGAGGTTTTCGGTAACTATCTAGTTACCTTCATCAGAGCAATACCAAGGGTCAAATGAGCCCTTGTTTTGCAGATGAGACCCAACTTTTGCATAGATATTGGAAACAGTGGTCATATGATTATAATTAGCACAAAAGTGTTTGGTTTCAGAGATTTTTTTTATCATAAATTCTTTGGGACTGATATGAGCTGTAAAGGACTTAGAATTTATGATATAAACAAAAATCTCTGAAACCAAAAACTTATGACGAGAATAATAATGAGTTGAGGACTTTCCTCTTCTTTAGACTCATCTTTGGATGAAGTGGTTGTATCTGTTATGCCTTTTGTTGTTGTCTCAGAACTGCTAAGTGTTGTAGTGATGACTTCTGTTTTGCATTTGAAATAGTCTCGAATGGATTGTTTGTTGCATTTGGGTTCAGACATATTAATCATACAATACTTTTGGCCGAATATAAGCATTACTTCACTTTCAAAATCAATGGCGGCGTCCACTCTCTCATTGATACCAAGAGTTGTCTGTATATCGACTTTTCTTACTTTTGGCGGATCTCTTGAAAACTGTTTAAACTCCACTTCATAGACATCGGTTTCAGCGATTAAAAGAGCATTTAATTTGGTTCTGTCGAAGAGCGCAGCCGTTAAGGATTGGACCCCAATATTAAATTGACTGATCGCACCGTTGGGACTTGATAAATTGTACGGGGTTATATTCCAGTTGGGGAGAACTTCCAAATAATTATTATGTCTAAGAAAGAGGTAGTAATTCTTGTCTTTAAAAACAACCGCCAAATCGTCGAAGCGCTGACTTTTGTCGTCATTTGTTTTGTCATTTCTATTGATATGAAAGACGGCGTCAATTGACTCAAATTTAAAATTCTTAAAGAATTCGTTGATCTTAAAGGGACCTTCAATTTGACCGTTCAGTTCAGTACTCTTTTTCCATAATTTAGAGCCTTTGAAGAAAAAGGTTTGGTTCCGGTTTTCAATTCCTCCGTCGATCGGCCGCTCTTCTGAACACAACTCAGTTATATCAGATAATTGTGTCATAGATTTGTTAAAAGACAATAAAACTATTGATATCAACAAAAGTCTTGGATCTGTTCTTTTCATTTGTTCACAAAATAAGTCTTTCATTTAATTAAACAATAATTTTGAGTATAATTTCAATTTAACGCTCTTTTGGTTTAAATCCTTATAAATGATTTGTTAAACAATGAATGCAATCATTCACTCAATAATTAATACATAAAATATTAGAGAATATTTTAAATATAAACAGATTAAGAACTCATTATTTTATAGTAGTATTACTTTTAGATTTAGTCACAATAGACATGAGTTTGAATAATAATAAAACATTCTGTCCATCGGTTCCAACAAAAATATATTGAACTGAATTTTGGACAAAATTTCATTTGACTTCTGTTTTGGAAATCATAAAATACTTAACAACAATTCGATGACATTTTCACTCTTTAAGGAAAAGCCCTAAAACCTAAAATAGTTGCTTATTATCCAAATAGTTGTTAAGCCCTCAAATAGTTATTTATAGAAATTATAAACTTCTCTAAACTCATCCCTACTATTCATTTGTATTACTGTTTCGGGTCATTCAAATAAACTCTTATGTTTTACGTATTTATTTTAATTCTGTGCTTTTTATTAGAGTTTCTTAGAAATGTAGACTTCAACTATTTGTTCTTTGTATCCATATGTTCTTGGTCATTATTTTTTAAATATAAGAATTTAAATATAAGTATAAAACCAATAAATTTTGAAAATAAAATTCATTTAAAAAGAGTTATAGACTTTTAATACCATTATTTAAATAATGGCATAAAAATAAAATGCATTAAAATGATTTATTGAGTATTTTTCGTGTATGTGCTAGACAACATTATTTAAGCTATTGAAACGTCAAAATAAATGAAAGGATAAAAATAGACCAAACTTATCACTTATCAAAAAAATATCAATTATTAGCTGAACTCTTAAAAAGTCATTTCATTTGAAAATTTATCAAAAAAAAACAAAATTAGAAAAAAATAAAAAAAAATTTAAACAAAAGATAATCCAAATTCACTATAAATGAGTTCCTTTCATAATAACAAGTTTATAATACTTGAACTCATCAATTGAAGATATTTGGTATACGCAAGCAATTTGTAACGTGATTATTTAACTATTACTTTCTTGGCAAGCAATCTTCTCATATAAATCAAATAACCTTGCACATAGTTAATCTTTATTATTCAAATATAGATATATTTCTATAATATTTGAAAAATGATTTCCTGTTTTTAATGGTCTAAAAAATTTGTTATAATTATCGTAATCTGTTTTATCATTTCAAGAGTTAAACATTTGAAGAACACTTAATAGTATTTTTCTGACAATTAATGTTTAATATCTTTTATGAATGAAAACAAATTATCTTTAATTCAATGGCTTTAATAAAAGGAGAATGAAATACAAAAACTCATTTATTGAAATTTGTTTATTAATAAATAAGAACTGGATCATATGCTCTTTTATATGAATCTTTCGATTATTTTAATGACTTTTTTTTGGACGTCATATTCTAACTTTCCATTTTAATTAACCTTGGAGATATGATTAGCAAGTAGAATTTGGTAATTATTGAATTTTAAAAATGAATTGATTCATAAATTTATTGATTAAAGTGTATTTTATAAGTTCTTGGTCATCTCATACCTATCAGAAAATTGGAATCATTCCAAAACTTTTGATGAATAGTTTTAGAGACTAAACTTTAGTCTATTTGGACTTAAATGTCATAAAAATCAATCTATTGGTTGACGCCATGCAGTCTTCAAAAGTTATCGATAATTTGTGAGGCCTTACACTCAGGGCTTAGATTTTTTTATAGCATTACATAAACGCAAACAACAATTCAACGGATGTTTAGAACAAACATTTCTTGAAATTTTGGCAAATATTTACTGTTTTAGAGAATTGCTATCATTTTTTATGGCTTATAAACGCTTTTCTCATAAGTTTTTTCGCTGAATTTGTGAATTTCATGGATAATATTTAAATATTTTTAGAAATATTTTATTAGTTGACAATCATTTATATAAATTTTAGTTAAACTCAAACAAAAGTTTTCAAAGTTTTGTTACAAATATTCCCCAAAAAATCAATAAATTTTCTCTTCAAAGATCTCTTATTTAAATTCATTCCTAATTTGGAGATATTTTGAGAAACAGTTCAGTTTTAGTTCCCATTAGTTAATCACATGAAATGATTTGATATATTTTTTTTGCTGTCATTGAATTATGAAAGGACTGCACCCAACTATCAGTTCTTTTTCTGATCATTTTCTTTCAATTTGTTTCTAATCAGAAATTTTTAATCACAATATCGACAAATTTTCTGATAATATATATTTTAAAATCGATGTGGGATTACCAAGAGTAATTATTTTATGAGTAAATTATACATTCATTGAGAAAAGTGCATGTATATTTTCAGAATTATTCAACGATTATGTCATATAAAATTATTATTTATCGATTCTTCAATAGGAAGACATCAGGATTTTATGGATAACCTGTATTTGAGTGGCACCCCTTCTATTCTCTCTCCTATATTGCCCTGTACTCTCCCTGGATAAATTAGAATTCAGGTCAATAATCTTGAATTTGATTTTTAAATTTTTCAATTAACGTTATCTCAAAGATATTGGAAGAGATTATAATTGAAAAGTCGAGTAATTATTTGATAAAATGTTTTTCAAATCGTATTAAAATTCTCATCACTTTTTGAGAGATAAAGTGATTGCGGTTTAGTTCAATCATTTGTCGTATCGGCCGCTCCCCATATGAAGTGCCCCTTTATGTCATGTATCGGTTCTTTCAATTGTTGATTGCTTTGAATTTTAATCATTTCATTTAAAACTATTCCTTAACTAATGAATAAAAATGAAGGAAATTTACTAAAGAGGTCTCCAATACTCAGAACTCTTCACTTCTTATCAATTAAATGATGCGATAAATATTTTTGACATAAAATTCAATGTTTTGTCAGAAATAATAGGTTTTAATTTACGATTAATAATACCTTACAATCAAAGGTCGAAAAACAACTGTTAGTTGTTTTTAAAACAATTGGCGAACACTTATCTCTTAATTTTTTTGATTAATTATGCCCTTAACTATCAAAGGTGTTATCAGTTGGCACAATGAGCTTGTTACATTTCGCAAATAATAATTACATTAACAGAAATTCAATTAATTGAATCCAACTTTTGCTTTGAAATTGATTTACAATCAAAACACTTAAGATTTATGTCATTTTATTATACAATTAATTGCAAAATAATTTTTATTGAGTTCTACACTAATTAGTCAGAACTCAATAATTAATAACAAATTAGTTGTGACTCAGAATGAATGGCAATTCAAAAGTTAATTAATGGGAAATTTTCCAATTTGTATTAGCAAGTTAATCCATTTGGTTTTTTAACATTGGCACAAATCTTAATGCACCTCAATAAGATTAAGCTAGATAAAAATAAAGATTAAAAGTAAACTGTGTATATCAAAGCAAGTCTAAACTTCACATTTCATTATAGCCTGAGTAGTGTTACGGAGCCATCCTTTTGGCTGTTTTGTATTTTTGCCAAAAACCCATAAAACAATTGAATTACTTTATAGATGTCAATGAGATCTGTTTTTATTTGTCTGCGACCCGACTCTGAACTCAATATTGATATTTGACAACAGTTTGGAAACAGTTATCCCAAATGCAAGTGTTGTATAAAATGGTTGTTTTGCGTCATTATCTTCCGGTCTTAAAGACCACTTCATTCTTAATCCCATAAATGAAAGGTTTATTTGTAATTATGATAAGCAAAAAAAGAAATGGCACTGAATTGCTAGTATAGTTAACAACTATACGATTACCCAATCGATAAACAACTTTGAAAAACTCAGTCTCTGTTCGTTAAACTGTAGCGATGATCAGATTATGATTATTATGTTATCAAAAGTCTGTTTCACTAAACAGATTTCTAGTTATTTAATAAACTCTTTTATTTAGAAATCCTTTTTAATGTCTGAGTTGTAAACACTTCCAATTTTATCATTTTTTAGTCAAAATATTTATTATAAAAATTGAGAAAAATTAGAAAATTTGTAATCAAAAGAATTTTATTAATATTAGATTTTAGGGATATTTTAAGAAAAATCTGTTTTTCTGTCGATAATTACTTATATTTGTGATCGACTACGAGTACCTTCCGTTTCCTTTACAGAACTATTTACTTTTTTGCATGAGTAAATCTTACAAAAAAAAAATTCTTAAGGAAAGATAATTACGGACAGTATTTAGTTGAACTAGCTCATAAATTTCATTATAAAAGAAAATGTGTTTAATTTTATTTTTGAAATTAAAATTCTTTTTTATTTCTCAAGATTTGGCCTAAAACTGAATTTGGTTTTTGGCAAATAATATGAGGAAAACAACAAAAACCACTTAATTAATGGAAAACTGAATATTTAGATCAAAAGAAAAGATTCTTAAAAAAAATCGGAACAAAACAAGTTTGAAATGACTGAAAAATGAAAGTCACATATAATTTGTATATCAGATAACAATTATATAAACAGAAAGACTTCAGTAAACAATAAATTGGAATAAAAACCATTTCCACAATTATTTGGGTCAGAGTTGGGCAACAGATTAATCAAAAATATTTTTGGAGATTTGAGTGAAAACTGTTGTTAATCAAAACCATATATAAAATGGAGATCCAATTTAATTGAGTTTGACATCTGATAATAACTGTACTTACTATAGCCCTGATTGCCTTACTATAGCCCTGATTATATCAATATATGGAATGAAAATTAGGGTTAAATTTTAAAAAATGCTTTTATATAAAGAATATGATTTCAATTTCATTAGTGTTTGAACCACTCCTTATAAAATTAGAATCACTTTTGTTAAGACCAGTGATTGATAGCAATATATAATCAAATGAAATGATTTTAATGTTTTTCAAACTGATTTCCAATTGATTTAAATGGAAGTAAGAAATGATTGCAATAAAAGAGTTCTTCATTTCTAAATAAGTCCAACAAAACCAAATCAAGAATTAGTTGTTTATGGATTGGATTCAAAAGTTCAGAGTTCTTACTGTGCGAGCAATCAATGATTGAAAAACTGGATTTACTGTTATATCGTTAAACACATTTAGAATTAAATATCAATAAAAAAGATGAGACCCTTCTTTGCCTCAAACAATCATTAAAGTGATATTAATTGTGTGACATAATTGTCCGGAAATGTCTTTATTGAAATACCAATTTTGGTGATTAATATTTAATATTAATGTATTTGAAGCATGCTCACTTTAATTTTAGCCTTTTCTATGAAAGAACTATTAATTTGAATATTTATTTGTTTATTGATTTTTCTATAAATCAAACACTGATTAATTTATTTACTCTTTTTTGTCGAATTGACGACAAATTTCATTCATATTTGGGACAAATTTTTGTTGGAAAACATATTTTTGTTTATTAGACTTAATTCTGGGAATTAAAGAAATTGCTATAAAACTAAAGTTTACTTAACTATTGGTTTAATTGAAAGAAATATTTGTTGTTTTGTTTTAACTCATTATTTTTAATTCTATAGTTATATGACTGTTCGATGTTTTGTAGACTTTGCCTAGTTTACATTGACTAGTTTACTTTACTCTGAAAACATTTATTCTGACAGTCGTAACATTCTCTGAACTTTTCTCCTATTTTGACAAATACTTGGTTTTTGTTGTCTATTTTGTTGCTCAGAAAAACAATCAGAGCTATCAATAATCCGAGGAATAGTTCAGTAATGATATGGTTATCGTAAAAAATTCGCCGAAAAAAAATACTTTACTCAAAGTATAAAATGTTTGACGCATTTTGTGCCTAAAAACTGATTTGATTTATAGCAAAGAAGTTAATACTCCAATGATTAGACAAAATTGTTGTCTCAATAGAAACAATACAAACGTAATTCAAAGGGATATCTACTCAGAGGGGTATCGAATTCTGAGAGAATAACTGAGTAATTCCACCACAAAGAGAATCTCTATGACGCAGAGTAGCCCCTAGCTAATAATATTTTTGACAGATACCAATTATTTATTCTTAGTATTTATTGAAATGATTTAAATTTTTATCAAATTATTAACTCAATTATTCAAAAACTGAGTAAATATAAAATATTTCAGAAAATGATTTATAATTTTCGTGATTATCGTTAGAAATCCTATCATTTTTGTCACAAAGCGATTAAAAATCTAAAAATATTGATGTTTCTTTTTATCTAGTTCCTTTTTTAGTGAAATCTTAGCCGTATTTCAATCACGAAATGTTATAAAATGCACCTTGATTAGATTTGAATTTAAGTGTGACTATAGATAGCAATTTAAACACATATTTGTTATTTAAGAAAATAAAATATTTGAGATAATCAATGAATAAATCACTCTTTTGTTTAGACATTTCACTATTGGCTTAAAACACAATAAAAGTCTGAACTCTAGAAAATTTTGAAAAACACATCAATAAAAGATATTTTGGTTTCAAAGTCTGGAAATAAGTTATTTTTAAAATATTTGAAATACTTTTGCAGATCATTACTGTATGTTTGACACAAGTTTTAAAAAGAAAGAATAAAAAAAAACGATTAAAACTATTGAACAAACATTCGTTTATTGAATGACAAGAAATGTAATGAAAATCGATTGTAATGAATGAAATGCAACCAATGATGAGATAATACTCCAAATATGTACTTAAATATTACATAAAAGTGGTTCTCCCAATTCATGTCACCGACTGTTTCCTCGAATGAAAAACTACTGAAAAACTAGACGTTTGTGTTTTCAAAGTGGAAAAGAAGGGCAGTCACGGCAATGGTTCATATGATTGCACACATACTTTATATGGGTTTACACAACGATAAGTCTTTTCGGCACAACTCTGTGTTTGTGTGAAAGTTATGCAAACAGTTTTACATCGTTGAGACAATTGCTCGTTATTTTATTGCTCTGAATGTGGTTTTACTCCAACCGAATGAAATTCATTGAAATAATTCATTTTCCGTTAGATTTGATAAAAATTATTTCATTTATTTCATAATAAATCAATCGTTTGTAGTGATTGTGTCTCTACTCTATTGTGTTTTATTCCGACCCCTGAAGTGAGCGACAAATTAGTCTCAAACTTTTATCATATTTTTTTTTATTTATTCTTCCAATAAATTCTAAAAATTTGTGAATCGGTTCTTAGAACACGTGAACTAATTGATGACAACTATCACTTCTTGACGACACAAAGTCCACAACTCTTATCAAAATCTGTGTAATTCAACATTGAATTCAAATTCTTATACTAATAGTGGTATTGAAGATAACTTATTGTCAGTAACTTATAAATAGAGAGTATTCACTATTTTTCAAACATTAATCGATCAAACATTTCACTGTTTATTAGACTTGAATTTTGCAAAAATATATATTTAATACCAATTTTTTTATCGTTAAAATCGAATATTAATAACTCTTTTCTATTAAAGTTTTTTCCCAAAAAAAAGAGTTTAAACTTCAGTTTTTTTTGTTTAATTTTATTTTGAAAAATCATATATTTTTAAAAAATGGTTTTATTATCGCCGACTTGTGGTCAACAAAACTTCTCATTCTCTGGTGTTCTCGAACTGATTCAGACCAGAAATATTCAGATCAAGAATTTGGTTAAGAAAACAGAACGGGTTCTCGTTGTGGTTCACAGGACATCAACGAACCACTTCGCAGTGATTTACCCGATTTGGGGAATGGATTGTTCTCGGAAAGCCATTTGCACGATCAATCTTTTGTCCACTAAAGTGGAGAAGTCCTCGACCCGTCCGGAGACCGAATTTTCAGTGGCCTCGACGAGAGAAGGCGTCTCTTTTTTGTTTCATATTCCCGACAAAAGCTGTAAAAACAACTACAGTACAGATCAATGGGTTGAAGCCTTGACTAATTCCAACGAAAACACATTTTTAAAATTACCCTCACTCTGTAAAAGTAAACAAATTCCTTTGAATTTGTCGGTTCTCAGCGAAGAAGTAAATGAAGAAAACGATTGAATCTCTAAAACAATGAAAAATTCATATTTTTGTGAATTAATAGACTCTTAAACTGAAGTATTTTAGCTGAAAAGTATCGAAAGTCAACAGAAAAGTAATTATCACATTTCAACTGAAAATCAAATACTTTTTTGGATCTAATATATCGAAAAGTGGAGGAATAGTTGAGGACTTTTTTGTATTTAATTCAAAGATAAAAACCTTTTTCTACTGAAATAGTTTTGTTTTATTTTGTTTCAAATGATATGTAATATATTTATGAATTATAAGATAACATATTTTAATAATTAAAGTTTAAGATATTTATTCAATAAATTATTAAAAAAAAGTTTATTGAAGATAATGTTTAGATATAAATCGATTTAATTAAATGATTGAAATAAATATTTTTTGATTTTTTAGTTTAAAGTTTAAACTCATTTAAAATCTAAATTCATTAAATGTATGATTTAATTGTCTGATTGATATTCTGAACTTGTAAATTATTACTTATAATTTTGATCAAGTTCAATTTTTCATTTTATTTCTCAACATTTATTATCAAAACTATCAGGTTATTAACTAAATTTTCTTAAAAAATAGAAAGTTTTGTGTCAAAGCAATGATTTATAACTAAACTATGAAATCTAAAATTCATAAAATAGTTTAATAACGAGTGAATGTCTCCCAGTTTATCATTCAATCGGTTTTTGTTTCTAAAAATAGTATTTTAACTAATATTGAAGGCACTGATACCTATCATTCCAGAGGTATTAAAAGAATTAATAATAAGGATTTTCACAAATAATAAATGATTTGTGGTTTGCGTTTACGGATACGTAACTCAAACTATTTTAAACACACATTAATAATATTATGATATTATGATAATTAAACGAAATTTTAACTCTTTATTACATCAAAGCCTATATTTGTCAGATAAAAAGAGAGAAAAATGATAATATCTGTCTGTGGGTAAGATTAGTACCCAGTCTTCCGATTATTTTTCAAAATTGTTATGCAATTACATTGTATTAATCAGAGAGTCTTTTCTTTCAGAGCGAGTGTTCAGCAAATCTAATCAATTAGTTTTTCATTTGTTTTGCACTTAATTTCTAATGATTTTCATTTCGATTAAAAAAAAGCGATAAAATACTATTTGAAGAATTAAAGAGATATTAAACACATTTTGTTTCTATAAAAGTCTAAATGTTATAGTTATGACTCAAAACAATATAATTGGAATTTTTCAAATGATTCACCACTTTTTTTCAATCATAGATAACTTTTTAACTATAGATAAAAGATCAAGATTTTCCTCACTTTTTATATTTGACAGGTTTAGCCTTCTTTTCGCAGTGAATTCTTTCGATCATTATTCACACCTTTGTATGTGTTTTTGTCAATTAAAAGCCTATAAGACTATAACCCATTTAACTTCATTTATAATGTTTTAATGTTTAGGTGTGCTCTTGTTTTTCAGGTAATTAAAAGTTATTACAGATTTTTGTGTGAATTAAAAGACAGTAAGTTTTAAATTATTCACTTATGGGTTGAGATATTAATAATTTATAACTTATTCATAAGAAATATTAGTTTTCACGAAACGTATGCAAACATTGCGTTCATTCATGAAAATTACAAACATTTGAAAACCAATTCAATGAATATTAAGTTTTAATTTTGAATAATAGTTTTAAATATTTTTCAATTAAATCTTCTCTTTGAGGTCTGTCGAGACCTTAAAGTTGTTCACCCGTTGAGGGGAAAAAAATATTGTTTTATAATACAGTTTTAATAATTTCAATGTTATTTTGTCTATTTTTGGGTCACCTTTTCTTGTATGAGGACTACATTTATTACATTTGCATTTCTCACTGAACTTGAATTATATGATAGTATTTATAAAAAGCCATTTATTTAACAAAAAAACAGACACAAAGAATATAATAAATGTTTTGTTAATCTTTTTCCGAACTCATTCTGATCGGAGTAAATGACCAATAATTCAAAAATCAATTACTGCCGACTTTAATATCATTTGAGATTCAGAACATAATCTATCAAAACTTGTTTTCAATTTGAAACTATTAAACCTTTCCATCAATAAATGATTGAAAAATAAGAAATACATTCATTATATTTTCAATTTATTCTTAAACAATAGAAATACTGTCAAATCATTGTGAATAATACATTTTAATTAATGAACTAGGTAATCTTAATAATTGATTTCCAAAAATATTAGATAATTAGTGGTATTGACTGTTCTTTGAAAGCAGTGTTAGATTTAAAATACTTTTGGAAAACCAGTTGGAACTGAATTTTTCTGACGATTCCTCTCCAAAACTGATTATTTTATTATTATTTGAATATTATTTGCGATAAAATAGAATTAATAAACAATTATTTCAATTTTAAATTCACTGAAACTTTATTTCAATGAATCCAAACGTCAATTGATTTTTATTTTTAGTTTATAATTGTATTAATTTCCAAATAATTTGATAAATAATAACTTCTGGGCTATTATTTATAGGAACTGTGGGTTCATACATACCATTTAGAAGGCGTCGAATTACAAATTCAATTGACTGATAAAATAAAATCATTTATAAATTTATGGTGGTGCTTTAATATGAGCAAGCTAATTTATGTATCACAATAGTAATGTTTTTGTTTTTTAAAAATAACAGGAAATTCAATTAAAGGCTCTTTAAATGTTATCTTTTTATGGTTTTGTAGATATGGTTTTGACAGTCAGGAAGTTTTCCAGTGATAGACACAAATATTGAAAAAAATAGGGAAAAATAGACAAAAGGCTTTTACCACGACTTCCGATGATTGAACACAAGATAATTATTGTTTGGGCGGAAAGTCGTCGACTCATTCCTTTTTAGGAAAATCAGTTCTGAGAATATATTCTTGGTTTTTATTAATACTATTATTTCTAATGAAAAGTGACCTCAATATATGCCAGAGTAAAGAAGATTTTTCTTGATTGCTATCTTTAGATCTGAGCAAAGGTTTCACTAAAAGTTTACTTCATATGATCTGACATCTCCGTTATTTTGACCTTGATTATTTGTTTGCTTTTTAAACAGTGTTTCTTAAGAATAAAAAGTTATCTTTTGTTCCACTCTATAAAACAGCGTCTAATTATTAGACTCTAATAATAATTAAAAGTAGATTTATTTGCCAGAAAATATTTATTTGGTCTAGCAGCTAGACTCTAGCTCACTTACAAAGAGCATTACAAAGAGAAAAATAGAAAATAATGTAAATTGATTTATGGATTTTCTATTATAAAGTTTCGACAATAAATTCTTTGAATTCCAAAACAAAAAAACGATTAAAAGTATTTTGTTTTGAATTGTTTTCTGCAAAAGTCATTAAATTATTGTATGAATTCATTATATGAACTAATAATCGATATGAACTAATCTAATCACTAAAGTCTACCAAATATTGTAATCTTTATTCCTCTGAATGTTTTGTATTAACATTAATGCTATTTATAGTAGTTTTCCGTTGGAAACTAAATATGAGTCCGATTTCAGTGAATTATTTAGTGATCATAACAATAGATCACAACTG
>JAQIXI010001618.1:0-12922 GCA_034700165.1 Galumnidae sp. Gr-Ori-00277 | reverse complement strand
GAAATAAATTTATTGCAAAACATTTTGTTTTTTAACATAACTTTATGTCAATTAATTTTAATGAACTTTCAATGAATGATTGAAAAATAAGTGTTCAAAGATTTTATGGAAATCATTAATGAAAATATGTCACAAAAAAACATTTAAATTATAAACAAGTTGTAAATAAGGCATTAATGTAAACAAATTAACCAAGGTCAATTTACAAACTTAACATTTAAGTCATTTATAAAAATAATTCAGTTTTAGTAAACGAATTAACACTAAATAATAAAATATAAAATTAATTAAAAATATAATTAAAAGTTCATTCAATATTCGATACAAAACTGAAGTTAATATTATTAAACCGTTTATTGTTTTCGGCAACGAATTACTATCAAAATGTGATTTCAAGAAAAAAATAGAGTAAATTGTCGGAACCACTACTGATGTGATGACATAAATCGTTGATCCGAACAAATATTCTTTAATAACTCCTCAAAACGTTTTTATGTCTGAATTCTGTCCCGACTGTGACTCTGAGTCCAGTCTATAATCAATAAACACAAAAAATTTTAAATCAAATTTATGGCAACACTTTATAACTTAAAATCAGTTCTCGACATACCTTTCCTCCCATTCCGGCACCACTTTAGTATTTGGGATCACGCCCACCGTGGGATGGGGTATATCAATGGAAAGCTTATGAGTAGAGGAACACATCGATGGGGGTTTGGGTGGCAGGAAACACCTAGTTCAAAAGTTATCGAATATGCCCTTTCTATTTCAGAATATATAAGTAAAAGGGCTTAACTCTTCAATTTAAATGATAATGAAAATAAGTAAAAAAATTTACTCAATTATTATTATATCACTTAGTCAAATAGTAGTATACAGTGAAATTTAATAAAATAATCAAGAAAAATCGTAAAGTTTTGCAAATTTTAAAAGGCATTTCAAAGAAAATTATCAAGCCGAATCTATTGAAAATTGAATCAAATATAGAATTTCTTATGCTTAATATGATATATGAAAATGAGCTTGGTAAATTTACTAGTTTGAATTTTATAAGGGATTTTAGATATTACTTTATAAACTACTTAAAGCCTAAATAAATAAAATTCAGTTAATAACAACAAAATATTTTGTTTAAAATTCACAAAAACTTTGGTTAAACCAAAACCAATTAATTTATATAAGTTATTTTAACATATTGAAACTGTAATTTTAAAATTAAACTTGAAATTGGGCTTTATAAAAATATTAAATATTTTACTTTTCGAGAATAATTATGTGGCCATTTTTAAAATTAACTAATCATGACAATTTATATCTTTTAAACAATTATTCAATTTTCTCATTTTTAAATTATTCTTTTTACCAAATTTTATTCTTTCCTAAATTTTTACAATAAATGATATTTTTTTATAAAATAATTTTAATTCATTTCAAAAAATTCAGTCAAATCTTTAGTTGGAGTTAAAATATAATTTTATTCTCATAAATATTAGAGCACTGTTGCTAATGTAAGTATAATTATAAGTTTGTTAGAATATTTTTTATTTTGTTGTATAGAATTTACACAATAAATGTAAATAATTTATTAATTTTCTAATCTATCCATGGTAATATTATTTAAAATTATGATAAAGGAATAGAAATGATCTAAAAGTTTGGAAAATATATATAAATAATCCTAATAAGTAATTATTGATATTTTCGTTCTTCTTTTAAAAAATAAATAAATATTCATTTACATTAAAACGTCGAATAAGGATTCTCCAACCCCAAAATATAAATTAGTTATATATTCTAAAACAGCTGTGTTTTTAACTTACAGTACTTAGATATGGATTAATAGAAATAATATTTTTGAACAAATTAACTAAATTATTGTTAAACATTGATTGCTATAATTCAAGTATTATGTTTGGTCATATACCTTGTTTATAAATTTCATTGTCATGTGACCATTTCATCTTGTAACCTGAATATAATAGATAAATTCCAAATATACTAGTTATTTCCGAAGATATCAATGTTAGACAAAAATAACCTTGGTGATTAGTCGAGCATATTTAGACGAATAACATACTAGAAAATCATTGAAATCGGTTAAGAAACAAAAAATCTCTGATAGAGATTTCAGAGAAATCAGTGGTCAGACATTCATTCTTTGAAATAAAGTTTTTATTCGCTTTTATTCCTTAGTGTTAAATATTAGCCTCATTTTGAGCCACTGGTTGCCACGCTTTGCTTTGCGATGGTAGCAAAGCGCTAATGCAGAGCGTTAATAGCGATTTGTATTTCAAGAAGTACGCCTATTCCTCCGTCTATCTTGGTCGGCGGAAACGACGAGTAAAGACTACACAGTATTTTAAGATTATATAACATATACAAAAGTTATAAGAATACAAGTCAATAAGTTCGTATGAAATTAATCAATTAATGGATTATTTTTGATATAAAAATCACTAAGAAGGTAAAACGCTTTGCCTACACTATCGTATTGAAATGATCTTGGTATTTTTAGAAAGTTTATAATGTTTAGAATATATTGAAACTCCTTTTATCGGCGTCTGAGTATCTGTTCATGTTAAATCATGCTCGGTAAAATTGAGATTTAATGCTTCAAAGAATAGATAAATATTGAACTATTTTATTAATGCTTTATGTAAAGTTTAAACCTAGTAAAATTAATGATTGAACTTGAATATTCCAACTTTAAATTTATTGTTTTGAATGAAATTTGATAAAAAAATGTATGAAATAGTAATTTATATTTGAAAGTAGAATTCAATAAATACTATCATTGATAGTTCGAAGCTTTGTTGCCAATACAGACTAATTAGTTCAAAATCAATCTTTCTTTTAAGCTTTAAATCTTAATTTTATCAAGCCAATTTCTCAGGAACGGTTACTCATACGCCGATAAAAATATTACCAATCAATTCTATACATCCAAAGCTTTCTAAAGAGACCAAGATCATTTCAATACGATAGTTCAGGCAAAACGTTTTACCTTCTAAGATAAAGCACAACTATTTCCCTTTCATTTTAACTATTAAAATTATCAATTAATTACATATATCTTTTTTATCTTATATATAACTTATAAGATTTTTTATAAAGATAAAAAAATCGCATAGAAAAGAATAAAATATGATTTTGAACTTTGAAATATTATATATAATTCTGTTTTTTATCCTATGTTCAATCTTTTGATTAATATAAATACCAGTTATGTCAAAAGACCTCGATCCAAGGTGGTAGTGTTAAGGGGTATTTTGGTCCCGGCTCAGGGGGAATTAGGGGGAGGTATTTAAAAAATCGCAAAATATCGTGTATTAGATGCTTTTATATGTTTTTAGGTTTTTGTTTTCTTTTATTTTTCTTACAGCGAACTTTTGTATTTTTCGCTCATTTTTTCCGATTTTCCAAAAATCGAGTTCCTCTCCCTTATTTCAGGGGTGTTATTTTGGCGATTTTTCGCTCCAGGGTGGTTTATGAGTAATACCCCGAATTTGCCATCTCTGATAAATCAAAAAATATTTTTACGATATGTCTATTAAATAGAATTTATTTAATAAAACTTCATTTAATGATATTTTTCAAATATAATCGATATAATAATAAAGAGTTAGTAAATTTTAATACAAATTATTATAAAATAACTAGATGTCAAACATTTGAATTTACCATCATTTTTAATGATTTGCGAAAGATTTAAAAAAAACTTATTAAATTAAAATATTTGAAATTAATATAAATAACATTTATAAATGTAAATGAGTTTTAATATTAAATTGTTAATATATTTTCCAAAATAACATGAAAAAATATTTAGAAATATAATATTAGAAAATTAATATTTATTAATAAAATATATATAATTAATTTTTAATATATATTTTTTGGCAAATATTTTTTTCAAATTTTAAGTTATAACAAATCTATAAATAATTAATTTTATATTTATTACATGTCTATGCTTTTATGATGAAAATATTTAGTATTTCTAAGAACATTTTATGTTTCTGATAATTTCATTAGATTTCATTAGATTTCAATTATTAGTCATTTTTGATTTCTTTATTGTATTACCAATCACATTCTTTTATATTCATGTAGTCCTTATCTAAATCATAAAAAACTTACAGTGAAACGCAATATTGGAACCCGGAAATTTATCTTAATATCCCCTGCAATAAAAAAAAATTTTGATGTTATAAATATTACAGGGGATTTCAAGATAAATTGCCGGTTTCTAAATTCTTAAGATAAGATATTATTACTCATAAATTTCACAAATATATGAAACTATTACACATGTCGTCGATATAACTACAAAGAAATTTTGATAACATTTATAATTTCATTTATTACTATTTAAGTTGAAAATTGACAAAAATCATTGTTATTAACAATGGTCTAATACCTTGTAAACCTAATATAAAAAGAGTTTGCTCTTATCACTTGTTTTTAATTTTTTATATTTCGTTCAATTTTTTTTGTTAAATACATTTCAAATTAAAAATATGTCTTCTTTTGTAAATGAATTTAAAATTTTCAATTATTTGTCCCAAAATATTAGAAATAAAATAAAATATTTTTGTATTGAAAAGGATTCTGCAATTTGTGTCACAAATGATGATAAAGTCTATGTTTTTGGTGAAAATTTACTTCGAATTATGAGTTATAATGAAAGTATAAATAAAAATAATTTTGTTTTAATCAGTGAATTATGTGATAAACAAATACAAAATTTTTATTCTATAAATGACATTTCTATTGATTATATGTTCGCACGAAGTCAAGATAATAAAATATACAGGTGGGGACATTGCATTTGGAAATGGGGACAAATGACACTGAAGAACCTGAAAATTAAAAATGGAATTAATAAAAATTATGATAAAGAAGATACAACTTATATTAAACCACAAAATTATTCTTATTTCGATGATAAGAATATTATTGATATATCCTGTGGTTATAGATATTGTTTATTTCTTTCGAATGAAGGACTGGTTTATGGATGGGGTGATAATTGTAAGGATGAGTTTAAAAATATAGAATTATCTCATATTTTAACTCCATTTATAATTGACTCGAAATACGGAATCAACGAAAAAGTAAAATATATTTTTTGTTATAAAAATTCTTCCGCTTTAATAACTGTAGATAATTGTGCCCATATTTTAAGCAAAAACAAACAAAAAATAGTACTAACTAATGTATTAAAAATAATTTTTGGGTTAAATGATATTCCATTTATTTTATATTTTGGTCCAAATGATATATCTTTTAGTTTAAAAGACATTAGAAAAATTAATAAAATAAATAGTAATTCAGTGAAAAATATCTGTTTTCATACTGATAGATATTTAATAGAAACAAAGTCTAAATTATTTGAAGTGGACATTAACTCAAACAAAGTTTCTGTTAATAAATACAAAAATCTTTTTGACTTTTGTTTGTTTGAATTTCAGTCAACGTTTAAAACTTATTATATTATAAATAACGGGATTTTTGTAAAATCTTTTGATTTTACTGCAAACTCTAATTCTCAAATATTATTTGAATCAATGCATTGTATTTATGATAATTTTGAAGAATTTTCTGCTCAAAATTACAAAACAAATGAAAATACTAAAACATTAAAAGGATATGAAATATCAAACATTTTTCTTAAAAATATTGATTCAAATATTAAATATTATCATCAAATGGGGAAATACCTTTCTAGTGAATATTCCGCCATTTATATAACAAATGAAAATAAAGTGTTTGGATTTGGTTGTAATCAATTCGGATGTTTGGGATTAGGACACAATGAAGGAATCAATAAATATACATTAATCTATGAAATATGCGATCAAAACATCGAAGAATTCTTTAACGGAAATGATTATAACTGTATTTTTGGAAGAAATGATAGAAATGAAATATTTGGATGGGGTTGTAATGAATATGGACAATTAGTAAGAGGTTTACCAAGTGATGAATATTTTAAACCACAAAAAATTGAAATATTTAAAAATAAAGATATAATTCAGATATGTTGTGGATCTGGACATTGTCTAGCTCTTTCGAGTTATGGTGAAGTTTATGGTTGGGGTTATAATAATTGGGGACAAACTGGAAGTGGACTGGATCCAATTTATATAATTGAACCTACTAAAATTGAATTTATTAAATTGTGGCAAAAATTGAAAATAACAAAGATTAATTGTTTTTGTGAAACTTCATGTGCCGTTGCAACCAATGGAAGGGTGTTTTCGTGGGGAAGGATAAAATTAAAAAGAAATTTGTTTAAACCTCAATGTATCAAATTTAAAAATATTAAAAAATGCGTTATTTTTAAAATGGAAAACGAAGTGTCTGAACAAATTTCTAGTTCATCGCTTAATAACTTATATTTTGGATTATTAACAAATGATAATAAATTTGGATATTCTAATATGAATTTAGATTTTCATATAATAGAAACAGATAATGTTGAAGATATTTTTAATATTAATAACATTTTATTTATTGAAACTATTAATTCAATTTATAAATTAAATGAAGATTTTTTACTCGAAAAATTAAATCATTCTAATATATTTGAATATAATCTTTACGAAAATCATTTAATTAATTACACTATTTATATGACAAGTGTTGGAAACCTCATGAACTATAAAATTGAGGTCAATGAAATATATTTAGAAAATTCTAACCACAAACTATTAATAAAATATACTAAAAATATTTACGAAAAAATGTTTGAACGACTGTTTGAAAATTTGGACACAATAGGGAATGGTGGTTTTGGACAAGTATTTCAAGTGAAAGATAAATCAACTGATAGAATTTATGCTATAAAAAGAATAGAAATTAAAGGTTATACATAAAGTCGTATCTGAAATTTACTTAAAATTATTTGTTTTCATCTTAAATATTTTTTTAAAATTCCCAATAGAATTTTTGCAATAGAAAATGACTATTATAATAAATATTACAGGAAATAAAAAAACAAATTATCTATAGTCAATTTCAAATACGACTATATACTAGGATAGGAAATAAGTTTATTATAATTTTTATTTAATTTTCAGAAAATTTAAAAGAAATTCTTCAAGAAATTGAATTAATGTATGAATTGAAAGGAGAATATGTAGTGAAATATATCAAATCTTGGACTGAAGGAAAAGTAATCGATTGTAATCTTGTCACATATTGTTATATTCAAATGGAATTGTGTTTACAAAATTTACAACAATTTATTGAATTAATCAATAATATAGAACAAAAATATGAATCAATTCAGTATATAATTCGAAATCAAATATTTATGGAACTCATAGAATGTGTGAATCATTTGCACTCTTTAACGCCTCCAATTCTTCACAGGGATCTCAAACCACAAAATGTTTTAATAAATGATGGAAGTAAAGGAAGATTTATAAAATTATGTGATTTTGGGTTATCAAAATTAATGCAAAGTTCATTAAATACTGGAGCTGTCGGAACATTTAAATATATGGCTCCTGAAGTAAAAGACTATAACGACAATGGTGATAGTAAGTATAATACAAAGTGCGATATATATAGTTCAGGGATTATTGCCAAGGAAATTTTCAAGTTTTCAGAAAATATTGAAGAAAGGTAATAAATGAAAAATATAGTTTTTAAATATAATTTTTTAATTTTAAATTTATATATTAATATCTTTAGTGAAAATATATCTGAAAATCTTAGAAAAAATTCATTAAAGCCAAACACCAAGCATTTCGAAATAATATCAAAAATGATTTCTTTAAATCCTGAACATAGGCCAAGCTGTATAGAAATTATAAATACAAGCAAAGAATGGTTAAATGGAGTTAAATCTATCAAAGGCAATGTTAAATATAAAGAATTTCTAAAGGATATAGATATCTCAAAAATAATGAAAAATATCATTAGACAGAAATTAAAAAGAGGTATGTCATTATTCATTATTAACCTACAAAATTTCTTCATTTATTAGATGACATGGGTTTGAATACTTCACAAACCTTAAAAGTTTGGGAAAAAATAGAAATTTGCTCCAAGATTGATCAAAAATTCAAATATGACATTGAACTTTTACACGTGTTTGAAGATAAAAAAGGAATTAGTGTATTATTCATTACATCATTTGATAGAGTGTTTTCTTTCGGTTCAAATTATTTTGGTTGTTGTGGTTTTGGTAACGATAAACAAATTGATAATCCAGAAGAAATATTTGAATTGTGTCACAAAAATATTCAAGAATTTTATATCGGATATTCATTTATTTTAGCCATGAGTTCCGATCATCAATTATATGGATGGGGAGATAATAGTTGTGGACAATTGGGACGAGGGTTTGTTAATGATAAAGGTGAATTATTTAGACCAGAAATTATTTCAATTGAAAACGAAAAGTTTTTTCAAATATGTTGTGGATCAGCCCACACATTGGCGTTAACTTTTGAAGGAAATGTTTATGGATGGGGTGGTAACAGTTATGGACAAATTAGTTTCGGAGATAAATTTAATGCAAAAATAGCAAAACCAATTCAACTTAAGATATTTCCGAAAAATCTAATTAAAACTGTTTACGCTTTATATGGCTATTCATTTGCTCTGACAAAAGATGGAAAAGTATATAGTTGGGGTAATTATGAATTTTATAAATTAGGAAACGATATGCATGTTATAAATCAAACAGAATATTTTGAACCTAAATTAATTGATATATCAAATGTGATTACTGTGTGCCTTTCAAGTTTAAATACATATTTCCTCACAAACAAAGGACATGTTTATTTTCTTGGAAAATATTTTGACGAAAATAATATTGAATCTTATCAAAAGACACCAAAATTATTAAAGAGTGAAACGAGTTTTTTTTCACTACATTCAATACCATTATATAAAAAAGGGTTTCCAGTCATTTCCGCTGTTAGTGAGAATTCAATGTTCTATATTTCTGGCAATAAATTCATTAATATTCAAGAAAAACAATTAAATAATTTTTATTCTCAAAACTGTAAATTGACTTTACATACAATTTGTAATGGATTTGAAAATCAAATAATTTCATCACTGAAGCGATATTCGGATAATCATTCGTTTATATATAATTCATTACTTCGTTTGTATGAAATCACAGAAATATGTGATGACATTCCTTTAGAATTAATTGAATGTATAATTGAATTAATGAGAATTTATATCAAAGAAATTGATATTTGCATCGCATCGATGAGATGTCTCTATAATATGAGGGATAAAATTGATATAAAAAAGTCTTCAACAATGAAATCAATGGCTGACATAATATTAGAATTGATGAAAACATTTGAATACAATCCTATTATTCAAATCAATTCTTTCATGTTTTTGGAATACAGTTTATTAGAAAATCTAAACTATGATTATTGCGAATTATTTATCAAAACTGGATTTTTAGAAGCTTACTTTAAAATAATAAAGGTAATTTGAACTTTTTTTTACTGAATTTAATAAATATTTTAAAGAATATTAGTGTTTATAATGAGCACTATTCATCAATTTTAAATCTCCTCAATAAAATGGCAGAAGTGCCTGGTCTAAGACCATATTTTATGAAAAATGAGATCATATTAAAATCAAGGTAAATTTTCTTTGTTTAAATATGTGCTTTTAAACTTTATTTATTTATAGACAACTTATGAGATCCAGTGAGTTCAGATATAGCTATCCCTCGTCAGGCATTCTAGTAAATTTATGTTCTGATATTAATCTCTGGGAAAATTCGAATGAATTTAATACTATTTTAAATGAAATCGTAAGTAAAATTGATTACAAATTTGCAACTGTAATAAAATAAATTCTTGAAATTTAGATAATATTCATTGGAAATTTGGATATACATAAAAAATATGATAGTATTTATATTTCTTTTCAATCATTTCATTCATTGTTAAGTTGTAAAACAATGGCTCTAAAATTGTGGGCAATTTGGGGCTTACATTATCTCTGCTTAATGAATCGTAAGTAGAAAATAATTTATTTAATTAGTTTAGAAAATTTTATTCAAATGCATTTCAATATAAATAATATCAATTTTAATCTTTTTTAGCCGAGAAATACTGTCAAATGTTGATCGAAAATAACATACTTCCTATTATTAAAGGAATATATGAGACTTCATATAATGAAAACAAACCCTTAAGGATATATTCTCGAAAAATACTTAATCTTTTTTTTAGTCGTGAAATTATTTCAAATGTTAATCGACGATAATATATTCTATAATTCAAAGACTCTTTCATTGATTTAATCCAAATTTTTTAAGACTTACAGAGTAAAATTAGTATATTGAATCACTTTTTTCTATCTTTTACAAATATAAATAAACAAAAATAGAATGACATAATTAGTATTTCAAAATTTTTAATTTTACTATCAATTCGAAGTCAACAAATAAATCAGTGGTCAGACATCCATACCTTTCAAATAAAGTCTTATTTTGCTCTAAAAATGAATAATAAATATATTTATAATTAAATTTAAATTTCAATAAATAACTCATTGAAAACTTTATCAGACGATTCTTTAATCTATTTGACGCCTAAAAGACTTAATAACTTTAAAGACTTTTAATTAAAAAATTTAATTTGAATTCCCAGCTATCATTGGTTGAAGTAATGATTTAACTGTCAATTGTTGTTAACCAACAGTTGACCTGACAATCATGAGAGTGAGTTCTTAGACAAAGTCATCAAAAATGTCATATAAATCAGTCCAAAAAATCACAGGATTTTTAAATTGACCAGAATATATCGTAATTTAATGAATTACAGCAAACTTAAAGTTATTCTTGTAAATATTCCCACATTGATTAAAAATAGAATAAAATTAGAAAAATAATAAACTAAAACCCAAAAAAATAGTTTGAGAAACACTATAATCAAAATTAACATGGTTAACAAGAAATTGGTGTTAAATTAACATCAATCATTTTAATTATAGAATGATTTTATCAAAATCTAAAAAAAAATTAAAATATACTAAATATGTTTTGACTTTAGAGCTATTTTAATATTACAAAGGTGATGATAATAAATTATATCCAAGGTAACAGAAGAAAATTATTTAAATTATTTTAAAAACAATCAATTCATTAAATAGACATTCAATATCTAGTTAAATTTTATTAACATATACAGAGAGTGCTTCCTGATACATGATCGGACCAGGGAAGGGTATTTTTAGTAAATTTCGACAAATTTAGTGTTTGTCAATAACAGGGAAGACAAAAGAATCATTTTAGGAGTCATTTTAGCAGGGATGGCTAAAGGGGAGTGTATTCCGGAATACCCCCCCTTGAAGAGCAAAATTGGCAAAATACCCACCCCCCTTGGAGAAGAAATTGGTAGGCCCCCTATCGAAAAGAGGAAAAAATCGAGAAAAAAAATTGAATAAATTGGAAAAAATTAGTGAAAAATCAGTAAAATATCTGTAAATAATAAAACAAGGTTTGAGGGCAAAGCTATAATCACTACATTTACGAAGATTTATTAATAAAATAGAGTTTTTATATTTTCTTAAAATATTTATTTAAATAATTAGTTTATTAGTGAAGAGGTAGGTTAGTGTTCGAATAGATTAGAGTACATGTGGTTTAGTATACGAGTGAGTTAGCGTAAAATTGGGCTATTGAACGCCTTGGCTAGTGAACGCGTGTGCTAATGTACGCGTGTACCAGTGAACGCGTGTGCTAGTGTCCGCGTGTACCAGCGAACGCGTGTGCTAGTGTCCGCGTGTACCAGTGAACGTGTGTAACAGTGAACGCGTGTGCTAGTGTCCGCGTGTACCAGCGAACGCGTGTGCTAGTGTCCGTGCAAAACGAAACTATATACTACACCTTACTGCGTGAATGTAGTGAAAAACCAAAGAAAACTACAAAAACTGTTTTTCGTAAAATTCGAGTGGATTTTTCGTAAATTTTCTGGAAAAAATCATTTTCTGTCAAAAAAATTTATTTTCCTTCAAAAGTGATAAAATAAGTTAAAAATGAATGAATTGTATGAATTTATAAGGAAAAACACCTAAAACCCACTTAATATAAGAATTTTAGCGATTTTAGTAATTTTCAAAATACCCTACCCTTATACCCCCTCTGGGGTCAGGCAAAAATATCCCCTAGCACCCCCTTGAGTCGAGACCTTTAGCTTACTAAAAATCCGGATATTATGTTGAGCTCAGGTAACTTTTTAACATATACAATACAAGAAAGTGATAGCACAAATGCTTTTCATAATCAGATAATTGTTGTAGAGATGTGTTTCCACAAATATATGCTTCCCCCTCACGGTAATTGTAATGATTATAGTACAAATTAAAGGTTCAGTGCTAGTAATCAGTTCCAGTGCTTTCGTCGGTGTCTCAAACATTGGGTTAAGAATCTGTTCGGATGTAATCTTCTTATTATCGATAATTCTATTCGTGAGTTTGATTTAACTTCAAATGATCTAAAAAATGATTGCAATTCAAGTATTAATCAAATGTTTGATAATTTTACACAAATATATGATTTAAGAAACAAATGTCTAAGAATTTGTCAGTTCATTGAATTGAATTGGAATGTTATTGATATGATCGACGAATATTTGACTTCAAATTATTCTAAGAAAACCTTTGTTAAATATAATTATTATAATATTTTTAAATGAGTTTAATAATCATATTATTATTTTTGAATCATATTAATATTCAATAATAGTTTGTCCATCTATTTTAACAAAATTTACCCTGGTTATATAAAGAAATAAAGGAATAAATGAATTATTTCGTTATCAGAACGTAGAGACATCTGTCGAACTAAATATAAGCTCTTTTTGCAAAAATTAATAAAAGCTGATTCCTGGCCATAGCGAAAGGCTATCAGTTACTGAAAGGA